>WEKX01014637.1:10625-22118 GCA_013390025.1 Pitta sordida | reverse complement strand
AACCCGGCACTTAGTCTTGTTAAACAGTAATTTCTGAGACATATTAAAGGAAGAATTATAACAAAAGGTATTTGTTCAACTGTAATACCTGAACCCCATTCTACTACTTGCAACACCTTTCCTTCAGCCACAAAAGATAACACTATCACTCTTATTTTAAAAGTATTTTGCATTTCACTGCTTTCCACCCTCAAGTTATACTTTGACTTGTTTATGCTAAAGCTTCATTCAGTAGTTTCTGAAATTAATATGCTGTTAAAAAGGATGGATGAGATTGAAGTCTGTAACAAAATCTGGTGGAAAAGATTAAGGATTTCCAAAAGCAGGGTGAAATGGCTTACAGATAACCTTAGTTCATTGCAGAATAGAAACTATAGAAAATAGCATAAAATCCTACTAGGATAAGCAGTAAGTGCTGAAGAATCTGTATTGTATAATAATTTGTCTTTAATCTTAAGAAGTGGTTTAGCTTATTTCAAGGGGTTTTGCATTGCTTCATTTCATGTCTTTTGCTGTAGGCTTGAACCAAAACCCTTTAAAGTCAATGAGAAGATAATATTTCACCTTTACATCAATCGGCTTTCAATCCAACGCTATGACTCATGAAGCTTTGTGGAGTTCTTATATTACACTTGACTTAAAATACAGTGGCCATTCAAGAAACCAGGAACTTAAACAGATTTTGAAAAATGAACCTCTTCTCAGCTTACACACAACAGAAAAAAAAATTGGATTTTTAAAGTGTTTTGCTTTTCTTTATCAAGATGTTCTTTGGATATGATTTGTACCATTGTGAATAATGCAAATGGAGTATCAGGCAACACTTCAGTACCCACCTGTATCTATTTATGTAAAGATCAAATCCTTAGCTCACTTGCCCATGCTTGTTTTTGATTTTTGGCTGGTTTTAGCTGTCTGTAACTCAAGTGGAATAAAAAGTGGTTGAAGGAGAAATGGAAGACTTGTAAATACTCAAATGTTAAGGGCCTCTTTTCAGACTGATGCTGCCATGTTGAAGAATGGCTACCTTTTATGAATAGATTCCTTCACAGACACCTCCATAATGCATGGTTCATGTGTTGCAGTGTTCTGACATCCCACACATTCACGAGGAAAGAAAAAATTATTTTGTTGAAGAAATGTCACTAAGCATCAGATCAAGCTTCAAAAACAACCTGGTTTTATATGCATAGTGTGAACGAATGAAATCCAGACTCTAGAAACTTTCCTACTAACTTCACCAACCCTTTGATGTTGTCTTCCACAGCAGTGTGTGTTACTTTCCTGGATTGGTGTTTCATTTGTTAACATTTTCCCTTGTACTATCAGTCATGAAGAACCTAGTGAGATATGTGCTACCTGCTACCGGTCTATGGTCTGGTGTTGTTTTTTGGTTTTGTGTGGGGTTTTTTTTTGTTTGTTTTTGTGGTGTGGTTTTTTTTTTTTTTTTGGTTGCTTGGTTTGTCTTTTTTTGCTACTTACTGAATTTACTGTTCAGTAAACAGTCTAGCAGATGATTGAGATGAGATCTAGGGATTCTCTTCTTAAGTCACACCTTTTAGTTCCAGGTTTTACTTCTGGGTTTACCACTTTTACTTTCAAGCTCACATCAGCTGTGATTAAAGCTCTAGTATAAACTCATTCTTCAGTAACCAATTTGAAATGTATGCGATTGGAATGATGGATGCAGTGAGTCATTGACCATCACTGCAGGTGGCACATGGAGTAGATCTGAAGAGAATGGAAAGTAAAGCTCCTCTACTTTCTTACTTTTATTGGAGTGTGGTGTGAACTGCCTTCATGCAGTGTTCTGCATACACTCTTAATTACTATATACAACAATTCAACTTCCAAGGTTTTTAATCTATGCTCCTCAAGTTCAGTTCAAATTACACTGGAACTACTGGTTTTTTAGAATGCAAAAAGTTTATGCTCTGTAACATTTTTAGTGTTGGGATCTTCTGTATATTTGTTCCTCCTCCAGTAGAAACCCACAAAGCTTGAGGAAAGCAGAAATCCCCATACACAATGATACAACCCAGAGTATCATTGCAACTGCAAGGATAAAACCCCCAACTGCACTGCGATTGTATCTATTGCATGCAGTGTATGCTTGAACATACGTGCTACACACCCTGCATGTATGTTCAGTCCTGGCTGTTCCACTTTTAAGCCACTGTATAGTGCTTACACAGAACTCTTCCTTGGTTCACTGAAGAAGAAAGTAAATTCATATTGCTTGCTTAAGTCAGGAAGTAGTGTTTCAGCCTTACTAAAATTTTTTACTCTGTGGGGTAATGGTTTAATTTGACCAGGTCCTCATAAATAAGTAGAAGTGTTTTGGACAGGTAGATATTAAGATTAATTTACCGTACTGACTACAAAGCCATCTCTAAATTGCATCACATTAGCTGGCTAGAAGAACAAAGTTTAATGTTATGAATGCTGTATTAATTTGAAGGAAACCACTGAACTTTCTCTATTCTCTTTTTTGACATAAAAAGGAACCTGTTGTTCCAAAAGTTGCTTTATGCAACTAGGAGGACAGTTGGACTAGAGAGATGCTAAAGTTTTTGCCCATGTTAGAATTTCATGACAGTATTATGTAGGCAGTTATATCTCTCCTGAGCTGTCAGTAGCTCAGAGTCTTCTACTTTGATTAGACTCATGACTAAAAAAATTACCATAATCCACTGACAGGCATGAAGAAAGCCATAATAAGACTGATAACAATGTGTCAGTTAAGAGGCTATTATATTTTACTGCCTTACTACAGCAGACTAAAAATCCATTCAAACTTACTATTGATATAACTAAAGCCTTTTAAAAGTCTGCTGTCTGCCCTAGTCTTAATAATACTTATTATGCCTGTGGGAGAAAGAATTAAAATATGCACCTGTTTACATGAGTGTTCAGATGATGACAGTTTTACTACAGGTATACTGTGTAGCTACAAGCAGAGAGCCTTGGATTTTTCCTTCTGTAAGTGGGAAACTTGCAGATCAGGGCCAGCAGGGAAGCCCAGAAAGAGGACTCTGGTTTTGCAACTTTATGCAATGACAGCTCAGGCCTGCAAATCCCTTTTTGTGGCAACTTTGCAGGATATTAGATATTGAGAAAGCATGGCATGCTCTCTATTTCAATCTCTACACCTTTTTCTTGTCATTTGCTGCACAAAAGAGCTTTAAGGATAAGTCAGTAGAGGGTTTAGGAGGCCTTATGCAGATGGGATTTCTACTCTAATTTATTTAATTTTTTTAAATGGTATTTCAGTTGAAGATATTTGCCCCATTGAATCTAGCAGTCATGTAGAAGTTCAGTGTTGACAAAACATTGAATCTAGCAGTCATGCAGAAGTTCAGTGTTGACAAAACAGTTGGCGGCATTGGTATTGCACTTTGGGTACAAAGTGGTTGACCGGGGAACGTGTTGATGCTTTAGCATGAACTTAGCAACTCTAGAACACAAATTTGCAATGTACTTTTCCTGATGGCTGGTTGTAACTCCAAGACTGCAGATGGTATTCAAGACAGCTTGTTGTCTCATCCAATACTCTCACAAAGAATGTTGGTCTATTGGCATTGTATCCCTTCTAGCAACCCTTAGACTCTTCAATGAACTATCGGAGCATGACTCCCTTAGTTGATCCTTATGAATCATGTTCTGTAGGCTGTGACCATCTTGGCAATCCTCCTCTGGATGTTCTCAAATTCTGCCTATCTACCTGGAAGTGGGCACAGATTACAGATGCTTTGCACTGTGTAGAGGAGGGCAATAACTCTCCTTGATTTGCTGGCCATGCATCTGATACAGTCAAGTATTTCAGTGGGCTGTAGCCATTGTGAGTGAATGTTTGTAGCTCATGTTCAGGTTAGTGTCTGCTGTATCTCATAGGTTCTTTTTGACACAGCTGAAACTTATCCCTCTGCTTCCCAGAATGTATAGGAACTTAGGTTTATACTGCCCCAAGTGCAAAACTTTGTATTATGTATTTGATAACACTTGAGCAGGACCAATGAGAATCCAGAACAGTGCAGACCTCAGTATCAATCACTGGCAAACTTTTCTCACTTTTGACTCCCAACCATTGAGCAGTTGGTGCTCAGCAATGCTCTTTGAGCCCAGTAGTTCAGCCTATTTTCAGCCTACCTAACAGTCTGTTCTTCCAGCTCATACTCATTTAGCTTCTAAAAACTTTAAAATCTGGAGACATTATATTCACCACTCTCTTGTGGCAGCTAGTCTATATGTTGGCTAAGTATGGCTTATGCTTGATTATGAATTCAGTGCTGACTTTTCCCTCTTGGGAGAGGGGACATGTTTGTAAATGTATTCAAAGAAGACACATCAAGCACAGAGGCTAATAGAGAATGGGGTAACATCAGACTGGTGACTTGTCACTAGTGGAGTTCCACAAAGCTCCATCTTAGGCAACCCTGGATGTACAATCCTCCCGGATGACTGGGGAATAAGATGTTGGAAAGCAGTGCCCTGGAAAGGGACCTGGGCGTCCTAGTTGACAGCAAGCTGAATATCGGTCAGCAGTGCCCTGGCAGCCAGAAGAGCCAACTGTGTCCTGGGGGGCGTCAGGCAGAGCATCACCAGCTGGTTGAGGGAAGGGATTGTCCCGCTCTGCTCTGCCCTGGTGCAACCTCACCTTGAATATTGTGGCAGTTTTGGGCACCACAATATAAGAAAGATATTGAGCTATTGGAGAGTGTCTAAAGGAGGGTAACAAAGATTGTGAAGGGCCTTGAGGGGAACCCTTGTGAGGAGCAGCTGAGGTCACTTGGTCTGTTCAGCCTGGAGAGGAGGAGACTGAGGTGAGACCTCGTGGCAGTCTACAACTTTCTTGTGAGGGGAAGCAGAGGGACAGGCACTGATCTCTCTGTGGTGACCAGTGACAGGACCCAAGAGAATGGTCTGAAGTTGTGTCAGGGGATGTTTAGGTTTGATATTAGAAAAAGGTTCTTCCCCTAGAGAGTGGTTGGTCATTGGAACAGGCTGCTCAGAGAAGTAGCCATAGCATCAAGCTGAACATTCTAGAAGTGTTTGGACGATATTCTCACACAGAGTGTGACTCTTGGGATTGGTCCTGTGCAGGGCCAGGAGTTGGACTTGATCCTTGTGGGTCCCTTTCAACTTGGTGTATTCTGTGAAGATGTGTTCCATAATTCCAGGGTTCCAGGTGAGATTGTTCTTCAGGTTCTACTTTTTATTTTTCTTTAGGATCAACTTTTTTTTTTTTGAAAGTGTGTTATGTTTCATCAGTGGCCTGATCAGAATAAGTTTTCATTAATTATAAGAACAATCTTATTATCAGATTGGGTGACTCAGCCCCTTCAAGGCTTTAGGTTCTGTCTGCCTGTGTGGCCTTGAAAAAATCCTGCTCCTGTAAGTGGTTCACAGGTTATTCTGAAGGGACCCACAGGATCATCGAGTCCAACTCCCAAGCGAACGCCCACCCAGGAATCAAACCCACAAGCATGGAACCATGGGCACCACACTCCATCCATCTGAGCCTTCCATCATCTAGGCCATGTCTCTGAGCTCCTCATCCAGTCTTTTTTTAAACACCTCCGGGGATGGCGACTCCACCACCTCCCTGGGCAGACCATTCTACTGAGAGATCACTCTCTCTGTAAAAAAGCTCTTCCTAACATCCAGCCTAAACCTCCCCTGGTGCAGCTTGAGGCCATGTCCTCTTGTTTTGGTGCTGGCAGCCTGAGAGAAGAGATTTACACCCACCTGACTGCAACCTCCCTTCAGGTAGTTGTAAACAGCAATGGGGTCACCTCTGAGCCTCCTCTTCTCCAGGCTGAACAATCCCAGTTCCCGTAGCTGCTCCCCATAGGGCTTGTCCTCCAGTCCTTTCACCATCCTTGTCGCCCTTCTCTGGACCCTCTCAAGCAGTTCAAGCATCTCAAGCAGTCTCAAGCATCCTTCTTAAATTGGGGAGCCCAGAACTGGACACAGTATTCAAGATGTGGTCTGACCAGTGCTAAGTACAGGGGGAAGAATAACTTCCCTGGTTATAGCTTGTTACTTTTCCATTGTTGGCTATACCTCTCTTTACCCTCTGGGTTTCAATGCATGCACACACATGCATGCAGAGTAATAGTGAGGCTCACACAGACAAGGAATTAATAAGCATCAACTAAGGGTATTTCTTTTAAGTGTGATTTTATCATTTTTTTAATGCTATCATTCTGTGATTTCATAAATGGATGCAGAGCTGCCTGCAAACTCTACTCCTTCAAAGCCTTTCCAAAAAGGTCCTTATTTGTGGTGCTTACAAAAGTTTACCGCCAGGTAAGCAGTTGTGTTATGCCAAGACCATTGCTATCCCACTGGTTTCTTGTGTTTTCTCCTTTTGTCAGCTTCTATCTCTTACTCAAGTTGTAGTAGTGGACTTTTTTTTCCTTCTACATGTTTGTTCATAGTGCTTAAGAGAATGGCCAGAGTTACACAGGCACCATAGTAACAGTAGCTATAAGGGACAATATTTATGACTACGGCTCTGTTTTCAACTGTAAGCACCCACTTAGTATACTGTGTTTGCAAACCTCCCAGAGAACAGTCTGCAGAGAAGTTAAGTTTATCTGACTGTTTTTTCTCACTTGGCGTTCCAGCTGTAAATTCATGGCTATAGCAGAGAAGCACCATGAGCTCCCTAATCTCAACTTTACTACAACACTGTCTTCAAATGAGATCAGATTGCTGGAAAAACTTAGAGATTAGTTTTCAAATGGTGGTCACGGAAAGAAATACAATTCACTTTCGCCTATTGCATTTTGGGCTTTCTCTTTTGATTGTGAGGCAGCATTTGAACATCTCTGCTTCTATGTGAGCCCAAGTGCCAGGAAGAGCTAATCATTTTGAATCTGTGTGTCAGCCAGCATTATCCCATTTTGTAGTCTATAAAAGAAAGTGCAAGTGTGTACTGCAACTGTAGATGTGGCACTCAGTGAAACACTATGAAATGGAGCATTTCTGAAAAGCGTATTGCTCAGTTCTTGTCCTCTCATGTCCTTCTTCGAGCTCAAAACATGAAATATGTCTCCATCCGATGCTTTGGTTTCAGGACTTGCATGATGTGAGTGCAGACCTACTCAGTAGAGCCTTATTAGAATTTGAGGCAGTTCTCATTCCCTCCATATGCAATTCCTTAAAGGGGGGCACTTATGAATGCATGATAGATTTTCACCAAACCTGGGATAATGCAAGTCTTGTACTAGATAGGAGTTATTTTTTTGTCTAGCTAGATTGCTGATGGAAGAAGTCGACACTTGCTGGATATTCTTTAATATCTTCCCATTCCTCATGTGTACGCTGCTTGCGGTTTTAGAGTCTGAATCCTCTGAAGCACTGATGGAATCTCTGAAAATTATCCCCTGGACAGTGGATGCCATTGTAATTCAAATGAAATAATGGTAATAATAAGATGACTTGATGTATTCTGGCTGTATGCAGTGCAGCAGACAATAGCTTGATATGTTTGTTACATTTGGATGTTTCTCTGTGGAAATTAAAGATTTCAATTTTTTTGTAGTGAGCTGCATTTTGCTTTGTTTCACATGTATCATGGTCTAATATGAACAAATCACTGTGTTTTCATCACAGTGTAATTTGGACACTTCTTGCTTTTGGGATTGCTTCCCCACCCCCCACTTCATTATGTTTTGTCCCATGGTCTTTTCTTTTTTTTTTTTTTGTTCCTCTGAATGTAGGTGTTTTTTCCTCTCACTGATTACTTTTGGGTCCAAAGATGAAAGATTTTTTTTTCCTTTTAAAATAAAAATACCTAGGCTTACCTTTTGTACTCAGTCTGTATCCTTCAGTGGACGTATTCATGTATTGAAATAAAAATAAAATTCAAATCTGAATTATATTTTGGCTGGAATGCACAATGCCATTCTTGCATTCTAGTTTTCATGCATGTGATTTCTAGAGGCTGTGACAAGGTGCATATTACCTCCAAGAAATTTATATTGTCGTGATCATGACTTTTGTCTTCTTTAAGTTACTTTATTCTTCACATTTTTTCTTGCACCATATGTGCTTTCGAAATGGCTTTTTTGTGCTTCTCTCTGCCACAATTGCATCTGAACATTCTTGACTCTGCCATTAGCTAGATCTCAGAAAAGCAGTGGAAATATCTTTAGCTGCCCCTAACCCCACCAAAATCACACGTCTAAACTAATTCAAGCCTTGTGTTTTAGCTGCACTATGTCATTCAGGTGAGATGGAAGGAGAGAAGAACTCCTTCAAGCAAAAAACAACTGTGAGAAAAAATATTACTGACTGCATGGAGATTAGGTTTTGTTTTCTTGAGGTATTTATAAATCACAGCCCAGGAAGAAAACATGTATGAGCCACAGAGCATAGGTATATTTTCAAAACAAAGAGGGAAATCTGAATCCTTTCTGTGCTGTCATATGACCTGTGGGGTATCAGCTGGGTTCAGCAATCCATATGTGTGTTCTACCCTTGTTTACACATCCTTTGTTAAATCCCATAAGTTTTCCCATCTGTTTGTTTCTTTGATGAATTCCTTGAGCTAGCACTTTAGATTCTTCCAGCTGCCCAATTGCATGCTTGCTATGGCAGGTGTTCCATCTTCATTCTCGAACACATATTCCACATACTTCCATCTTCAGCTTTGGAGATAAAAGTTGTCAAATACAAATACTTCGGGATTTATTGACAGTTAATTCAATTTGATGGAATACCTCTGATAAAGTTATTTGCAGTTTGTTTGGAAGATAATGGACAAATAAGGAATGACTATGAATTTAGCTGTCTTTTTATGACTTCATTACATTATTTCCTCTGGTCATTTTCAGTGACTTGTACTCTATGTTTACAAGGTTAACTGGTCTTTTTGTGTTCTTTTGTCTCCCACTTACTGAGAGACAGTAGGACACTACGGTTTCCGGCGTTGGCTCCATCATGTTACGCAAAGGGAGTAATGTGAGTTAGGTGGGGGACGAGGGGTGGTAGTGGTAGATTTGACTTTTTAGTTAAGATTTTAATTTATTTTTTTCATTTCCATATTTATTTTTGAGATGTTAAGATGTTTGAGATGCCATCAATTTGGGGCATTGAGTATGACAAATAAGCTTCTGGAATGTGTTTCTGCTGTGTTAAGTTGGCAGCCTGCCTTCATAGTGGCCTGCCTGTCAGTATGCCATCACTTTGCAATTGTATGTGGCTTCACTGGGTGTTTCATGCAGATCAAACTTACAGGCATGGTTTAGTCTCGGAGTTGTGTCTGCAGTGCTCTTCTGTAATGGCTGCTTCAGTGTTTGGTGGGTGGTGCACGTTACTGCAAATGGGAATGACATTCCATACATGTGTGGTAGCAGCTGGAGCATGCCATAGCTTACTGAGGTAAGGCAGCCTGGCATGCACCCGGAGGGAAAGATTTTCAAATCCAAGTGCATTTTGAGGTCATTAGCCTGTCACCGATAGGGTTATAGGTAGAGTGGGCTATTTAATTAGCGCTAATTGCTCATCTCTTGTTGTGTGACTCATGAAGGATTTACAGAAAAGCACCTCATAAGATACACACAGCTTTGAGGGAAGTGAATATTCTCTCGTGTACCCAAGTTCAGTTTATGTACATTTTTCCTTGAATGAGATTGTGGTATCAATGTTATTTTTATTTTCATAATATTTGTGGTATGTTTTAGATAATTTACATACAAGGCATGGCAGAATAAAGAAGAGTCAGGGCAGAAGCCAGGTGTAGCATGCATTATGTGTTAGTGTTGTGAGTTTATTTATTTATTAAGTTTAAATGGCAGGAGAGTAGAATGTCCTTTGCAGAGAGTGAGCAGATTTATCAAGTCTCTTATTTCTCTCTTTCTTCACTCTCCCTTCTCTTTTGTTCACATGCTCCTTTCAGCTCACTTTTGTATATGTTTTTTTTCTGAGAGATACTGCATTTTTTTTTCCTTCTTACAGCTTGTTGGCTACAAAGAAGAAAAACTGACAGGTTTGAAATAAAGGTAATGGTAGGTAATGGTTCAAAAAACACTGCTAGTGCAATCAGAGAAAAGCACTCGGAGCCCTTTCATATGACAGCCCCAGCACAAAATAAAGTTAGCAGGCTAAGATGAAGAAGGAAATGAATAGTGTAAGAGAAGACCTCGGCCATTTTATTACAAGAACTAATGATATTTGAGGATTAGAAATGTGGGGTTTAATATTTATTGATATCTTAATCCCACTTGTCTGCTTTTTACAGCCTTTCTGTTTTCCTATTTTGAGTCCTGTTCTGTAGCTTCTAACTTAAATCTTGCTCCAATTGTGTAGACCTTTGAATAGGTCTGATGGCACAAACAGGATTGACTTCTTTTTTAATTACATATTTTTGACTTTTATTAGTGGGGAAAAAATAGTAACAGTCAGTAGTTGTGACAAAATAGAGATTTTTTTTCCATATAAAATGGGCCATGACTGCCTGTACTGTTCTTCATAACTTTCATTGTCCTGAAATGTCATTGGTCATACTTAGTAACATTCTTTGTGTAGCAGTGCCTATTTGTCAGTGTTTCACAAATCCTTCTTTTTAATGTAGCCTTTTGTCTTCACATTTGTATTGTATTAATTTTTAAGAGGACCAGTTTGTACCAGAATTGACAAGCCTGAAATGCTTTTATATATCTGCATCCCAGATTTGATTACTTTTTATTGCTCTCATGGTCTGTATTTTTTGGACAACACTGTACTTACAGCCAAGGTTTTATTTCTACAACAATTATTTTTGTGCTGTTGTGATCTATGATGTATATAATTAGTTCAACTGGTTGTAAATATTCCTCGTTTTAACAAAAATTAAATTTACGTCCTTTTAAAAGAAACTTGTGTTAGGAAAAGGGGCCTTTGCTTTAGACCAGAAGGAAACCCACTCTAGAACAACTGATAATATAGTTGTTAGGATGGTGTTTGGAGTCCTTCATCTGCCTAGTTTAGATGAGGACCTTGGTTTGTGTATGACACCAAAAATGCCACTCCAGGAGAGAGACTGAGAATTTTCCCGAAGTTATTTCTTCATTGGTATATTGAATATTAATCATGCAGGTTAGTGTTTCTCATTTTGTCTTGGCTTGTTTTCATTTGCGGTTTCAAACTTTAAAAGGCCTTAGTTATATCCTACTGTACCTGATCTTCAAAGAACTTTACTAACTTTGAGTTTAATACTATGTGATATACAGTGAACCTCCCGTTACTCGCGGGCTGTTGGGTCTGGTCCGCCTCATGCGAATAGTGAAATCCGCAAAGATAGCGAACCCACTACATAGTCGAGTATGCCATGCCTGTAGCCACGCCCCTCCACATATAAGGTCTGGAGGACGGTCCTTAGAGCGGGGCTTGTCTCAGTTGTCTGGCTGTGTTATGTTGAGGTGGGCGAGGGGTGAGTGCCGGGCAACAGCTACTGAGCCCCGAGCCCTGAGGCCAGCCCCAAGCGCTGAGCCCCGAGCAGCA
>WEKX01014637.1:0-10266 GCA_013390025.1 Pitta sordida | reverse complement strand
GGCAGGCGCGGCCCCTGGCACACAATGGCACACACATGATGGCAGCCCCGTCACACCATCTTGTAGCCCGGCGGAGGACAATTCCAGCCATGCAAAAACACACATTTACACTAAATGCATCCCGGGCGTGCCGTGCCGGCTCTCGGCTGGGACCAATTTACATATTCGTGAGCAGATGGGGCCCGCTGTTCTTACCCTGTGTGGGGGGGTGGGGGGGTGCAGGGAGGGGCCAGCTGCGCTCGCAGTGCGAGCGGCGGGGCCGGGGGCCGAGCCAACTGGGGGCCCGGTACATTCTGCGCACGCACCAAGGTTGCACATCTCGTGGAAAAATCATCCACAAATACTGAAGCTCGCAAATAGTGGATTGCGAATATGCGGGGGCTCACTGTAATATATATTCTGTTAGGTCTTGAATGCTTCTGCTTATACTTGCACCTTCACGCTAGTTGGTCTTGCTACCTAATTAAATGATCTCCTGAGTGGATCACTTGATTATAAAATATAGATCACATACGTTATGTCTCAAGGTTCTAATTAATTAATTTTACCGATTCCTTTTTAAGCTAATGCAGCAATCCCTTGCTATTTCATGCTTTGAGTTTTGCTCCCTCATCTCTTAGCAGTATTTTTTTAGCGAAGACTCCATAGTCTTCCCTCCTTTCTTTGCATAGTTTTCCCGTGTGCATATGCACAGTCCCTCTGCTGCCTCGCAGGGCAGGACTGGCACATCCCGTGGGGCAGGGGTGTGACACCTCTCGCTCACTTGAGAACTGCCCAGAGTTCAGTCCCTTATGAGTACTGGAGAGGTTACATGGCAGGGAAGGTTTATAACATGATGTCAATGGCTTATTACAGCTGCTTGCCCTGGGGCCCTGCTGGCACCCTGTCAGCTGCTGGTGCCTCCCTGCCGCTGCAGGGGGGCCAGCAAGTCCCCCCGCCGCTGCTTTTGCACCCTCCCATCCTCCTGCGTTCGTGGGGTTCTATTTTTCCTTTTCTTTTTTTTTTTTTTGTTTCACCCACCCTTCTTACTGTTGTTGTTATTCGTAGAATAGTTTGGGTGACCTTTGAAGGTCACCTAGTCCAACCCCACTCCCCTGCAATGGCCAGGGACATCTTCAGCAATATTAGATTGCTCAGAGTGCTGTCCAACCTGACCTTGAATCTTTCAAAGAACAGGGCATCCACCACCTCTCTCAGCAACCTATTTCAGCGTTTTACCACCCACAACATAAAAAACTACTTCCCTATATCTACTCTAAATTGACAGCATTTTAAAATCATAGAATTGTTAAGATTGGAAAAGACCTCTAAGATAATCACGTCCAACCGTTAACCACACTGACATTGCTATCTTGAACCCTTAACAAAGTCCACAAGTGCTACAACTATGCGTTATTTATTTGTGATTTTTATAATTTTTAAAATAATTAGTATTATTATATGTGACTTTGTTTCAGTTATGAAGCTCTTCTTATCTCAACCTATTAGATCTACTTTCTTCTCTGACTTTTCTCCTTCTCCCAGGGTGGGTGGGGTGTGGAGTGAGCAAGCAACAGCATAGTGCTTTGTTGCTGGGTGAGGTTAAACTACAACTGTTGTCACGGCCTCCTTCCCTCTTTTTCTTACGTAATAATAAATTTTCTTACATAATTTTTCTTTTTAGCGCATATTCTCAGACTCATTATTTTACCGTTTTCTACACTAAACTGCATTTCCCATCTACTGGTCTTATTACCAAAATGATCCAAATCCTTTGAAATCTGATTGTATTGCTCTTCTTTCTTTGGTCTGGCTCTAATTTTAGTATCATTTGGAAATCTGGAGATCCTACCGTGATTGCTATTCTGTAAACCAGTGGCATAGATGATGACTTGACTAATATAAGTGTATGTAACACTTTACGTCTAAGATTTAGAGGTAAACTTTGTCTTTAAGTAGATTCACTTTGGTCACCACATATTAGCTCTTCAAAGAGCTCCACAGATTTGATCCTGCAAGGCACTACCACATATTATGAGGTGCTGAATGTTTTCTGTTTGCATTGATATTGTCTAGATTATATGAGGCTTACAAATGAATTTAGTTTCACAGTACTATGTGAGGTGAGTAGATATTTCCCTTCTGGGGACACTGAGGCAGAAGGATGTGACATATCGTAGGATGTGGTAGAAAGCAGTTGAAAATTAGATAAATCTCGTGTCTGGAACTTGATTTATCAGTCAAAATCATCTGTCATAGCATTAACCATAAATTCTTGTAACAGTGCTTTCCCTCTGACTTGTCAATATTCATAGGAAAGACACATGCCACCTATCTATTTAAGGACTATAAATGTCAAGTATGTTAACTTTTGTATTGATGAATGTGTAATTTTATCTATAGTTCATTATTGATTTGATAGTTAATTTTGTGATGGATCTAACTGCAGTTGGCAATTTTGCAAGTTAAATTAACTGAAGACACCTTATATAGTACATATTAAGATACCTCACAAGTTAGAATTGTAGTCATAGAATATCCTGAGTTGGAAGGGACCCACAGTTATGATCTGTTTGTATTGGAGATGCCTCTGCCTGAATTAAGGTGCAAACAAGACCATATGCCAAAGTAAACATTATTGAACAGTAAATGTGAAGCAGAAAGATAGAAAGAAATAGGATAAAGGGGAAGAGAGTGACAGAGAAAGATGAAATAGAAACTGTATCACCACACCATGGAACCCAACAGCATCCCATCAGTTGTTTTCCATTCCAGTGGTGCGGATCCTGTAAAAGATAGTCCAATTGATTAATTAAACATTCAGGAGATGCCCAGGCACCTCCTCCTGGGGGCTTAGCTTTGGAGTCTTCTGCAATAGTCTCTGGATTTGTTACAGTCCTCTGTGGTAGAAGGCCTTAGAAATGAGTCTAAGGAACACTTTGCAGGTCTTTGATGGTTTATGATCCCTTCTCATTTGCCTCTCATGCAAATGTCCCATGTAAATATGGTCTTTCCAGAGGGGGAGTTTACTCCTCCTATTTCATGTGGAGAGAAACTCCTTCTCCTCCTCTTCCCACTGAGCCTTGTTTACTTCTTAGACCTGAGATATTTGGACAGTACTCTTATCTCAAATTCCTGTCACAGTCCAAATTCCAGTCAGGAGGCATATTGGAGTGGGGGGTGTACTTTGGTTGTTGCAGATGGGCAGCTGCTTCTTTGCAGTTTGACAAAAAGTCTTTATGATTTTGGCAATGTTTAAAATATTAACAACATTGCAGGCTATTATACCCACAAGGATCATCAAGTCCAGCTGCAGGCCCTACACAGGACAGCCCCAAGACTGCAGGCTTGGTGCTGTGACCACTTCTCTGGGGAGCCCATTCCAGTACCCAACCATCCTCTGGGGGAAGAACCTTTTCCTAATATCCAGCCTAAACCTCCCCTGACACAATTTCAGGCTAGTCTGTTGAGTCCTGTCACTGGTTACCACAGGGAAAAGACCAGTGTTTGTCCCTCTGCTTCCCCTCACAAGGAAGTTATATACTGTAATGAGGTCTCCCCTCCATCTGCCATCAGTCTACTCTTCTCCAGGCTGTACAGACTAAGTGATCTCAGCCACTCCTCATAAGGACTCCCCTCGAGGCCCTTCACCATCTTTGTTGCCCTCCCTTGGATGCTCTCTTATAGCTTTAAATCTTTTTTTATACTGTCGTACCCAAAACTGCCACAATATCCAAGGTGAGGCTGCACCTGTTCAGGGGAAAGCAGGACAATCCCCTCCCTTGACTGGCTGGTGATGCTTTGTCTGATGCCTCCCAGGACATGGTTGGCCCTCCTGTCTGCCAGGGAACTGCTGACTTGTATTCAACTGACCACTGACTGGGACGCCCAGGTCCCTTTCCAGGGCACTGCTTTCCATAGTTTCATTCCCTAATGCAGTAAGATGATTAATATCCTAATATACAGTCGGGTTTCCTATGTCATGGACCCACGGTCTTATTCAGGTCCTGCAAAGCCCGACTTCCATGTTGAATGGTGGGTCGTTAATATGCAAATTTGCCCCACACCCTCGAACAACTCCCCGGAGCTATTTTGGCACTGTGTTGCTGTTTATCGGTTGCTGTGGTGGCTGTTCTGGGGGGATGGCAAAGTGGCAGAGCCCTGGCCATGCCTGGGGGGGGTGGGAAAGTGGCAGAGCCACCACGGCCAGAACGGGACAAGCGGCAGAGCCACCACAGCTGGAACGGGACAAGCGGCAGAGCTGCCACGGCCAGAACACAACAAGTGGCCAAGTTGCCGCGGCTGGGATGGGATGGGGCGAGCGGCCAAGCCGCCGGGGCAGCTGTGCAGGTTGATTTGCACATTCATGCTGCCGAATTGAATATTCATGCATGCCAGGTTGCACATGCGCAGTTGTGAGAAGGTGCCTCCTTTAACGCTGAAAAATCACACCCCTAAGATGTGAAGCCACAATATGGGGGTGCAAAGTGGAAGAGGGCCAACTGTATATCCGAAGTACTTGCTTCCAATCAAAATGTGTGCTTACAAAAAAACCCAAAGAACCCAAACCAGCCAAATCTTCCACACCATAACCCAAAGACCAAACTGAAACTTTTTTTAAAAAGTGAAAATCCATTATACATATATATCTTCAGCTTTTATAATTTTTCAGTTCTATTTTTATGTTGTTTAGTGTGGGATCTGAATATTGCACTTGTAAGAAGTCTTTCTGACTTATGCGGTGCTCTGCACAGAATGTGCATTTCAGCCTGGCATTTCACTGTATAAAACAGTTGCCTCCCTACTATCTTAGGATCATGGCTGTAATGCAATAGTATTGGCAAACCTTCATATAGATGTAGCTTATCCAGATTCCCCAGGGACAGGAAGCTATTCTGCCAAAATATTCTTTTCTGGTAAAACCGGGTAATTTTAGAAGTCTTTATGTTAAAATAACCAGCTAAAAAAAAAAAAAATCATGTTGAAACTGATAGTATTCAGCACAGTAACTGTATGAACTTTCCCTTGCTGGTTCCTCATTGTTTTCTTTTATATGGTATGTGTGTTTGAGAGCATGTGTGAACATGAGAGTACATGGATGTGCATCAGCATGCACATACACTGTTTGATATTGGCATGCATATGTAGGTGGTATCATGCTGGCATGAATCATGAAAATGAGCTTAAAGTCCAGTGAAGAGTGGCACAAAATAATTGTCAATCTTCCTGATACATGCTTTTCAGAAATGTTTGCTTTTCTTTTGCAATAATGCTGTATTCGGTGAGGTGTTTCTACCATTTATGCTAACTATTTGCTAGGACAAAAAGCCTTCTTTTTTGTTTTCTTTTCTCTTTTTTAAATCCACTTATTTACATTATAGGGAACAGAAAGCATGTTTATCATGCTTATCCCTTTGCAGACCTTGGAGAAAGAAAAGTCGCTGTAAATTGCAGGTGAAGCTCAACTGAAATGGGGTTGATATGTTTGATTAGAACAGCTGACACACACTTGCCCCTGGTATTCACTCTTGACTGTGCCATTTTTGAAATGGTGCTTACGGACTGGGGAAACTCCCCTGGCAAAATGTACTCCATCCCCTGAAGTAATAAATCATAGGTTTTCAGGGCAGAAGTCATTGTCACATAGACCTAAATGTAGCTTTTGGCTTTTAAATGTTGCCTATGCAGGTCTGAGGAGGTTGAATGATATCTGACATTTTATACTCTCACATTAGTTGTTAATTTTTTCCTTTTACTTGCAATGAAAAACTTAATTTAAAATCTCTACCCAGTATATTGCAGTTTTTCATATAATAGCACTATTTAGTTGAACAACAGAAAAGTTAGCTGTTCTTACCAGTTGTTACTTTCAAAAGGATGGGTGTAGGCTTTAAAGACTATAAAAAGGATGTCCAAATGTGTCCCGTTTTTCTCATGTAAACAGAAAGAAGTAATGTACAGTAGAAGTGCCCGATGTTCCTGGTAATGCAGCATTTTAGCCATATTGGATTCCTTATGATGAGCAATGTGCATGTGAAGCGAATTCTGATTTCTGTATTGATTTCCAGTCCCAAATTCTAGGAGCTCACACTCAACAGTTCTACTGCATACTGAAATCTGAGGGAATACTTGTCTACGGGAGAACTAGGGATCATATCTCATGATCTGGATGTGCACCTCCTCTTAAAAGCAATGTGGTACTCCATGCCTCTCCACATCTGCCTTGCTCTATAAAAGAGCAATTTGTAGTTTCTGGGGTGACCTGCAGGCACATAACTGCAGATTTATGGGACAAAGAATGAAAACACAGCCTAGATTGGGCTTCACAGGTGGCTTTTTGTTAACTTTAAGAGGTAAAATGGCTTAATTAAAGAAATACTTCAACTTTATTTGAAACTTGAGTATATTCAAATATGCTAATTCAAAAAAAAAAGTTTGCAGAGTGAAGCACACCAATTCTTCTCATAATTTTCTAAAATTCAATAATGTGATATACATCAGCAAATAAGAAATGAAAAAGAGGTTGTGACAAAGAGAATTTACATTGTGTTTACGTCATTCCCAGGTATGAGTCATCAAGAAGAAAAATGACCTTTACTAGATTGAAATTTAGTTTAGGATTCTTCTGAATGAACATTTTTATATTATTTTATCTACTGATATACAGTAGATTGAAGCACTCTTGAACCGATTTTATTTTTTAAAGCAATTTTACATGCAGTTAGTCATTACAGGGCATCAAGTCTTTCATTGTTTTGGGTTGTGTTCTTTTTCTAAATCCTTTCTACTGCATAGAATAAAAATAAAGGAAAGAAGACATTAAACATGTGTAGGAGTTTATTTTCAAAACCATTTCCCCATAAATAATAATGTTCCTGTTAAACAGTGTTTGTTAAGAATGCCAGCTCTGATGCATTGTAAGCTTTGTTGCGACCTTAAATTCCATTTAACTGATGGAGTACAAATCACTATTCACCCAAATGAGTCTTATTACAATTAGGAAAAAAAAGTAAAAAGTTAAAGGAAATGTGGTAAACAGTGGTGTGACAGGCAATTTCATGTCCTGTAGTGGCTGTACAAAATGAGGTGAGCTGAGGACACTGCGCTTGAATATCTAGTGGACTAAAGAAGTAAGACTTAGTTTACAAGGTGCTCAAACTCTGAGTGATGCAGAGGTGACGTTTTTGTTTCCCTATGAGAACTAGGAGCAATGACTCTTTCACAGGAATAGTTGGGGGTGCATTTAAAATAACCAGCTTTTTCTTGTCTCTGAACCATGACCCTTTAAAATGTAATTATGTGCTATATGTATGTGAACCACTGCCTTTAGGTAAATTGGAGCTGGCACTTTAGAAAGAGAACAAGGCACTCCTGTCTCTTTACTGCCCATAGCTATTGTAGCTGAGGTCATTGAGCCTGTCCCACAGCAAGCACACATATCCCAATCTAAGCTAATAGACAAACAAGCAGAGCAAAAGATGATGCTGCTAAGAGAAGAAAAGAGTCACTCTCCTTAAGGTGCTGCCACAATTTCTTTAAGGAAGTAAAGACTGTCCTTCATTCTTTTTTACTTTCTTCAAGCAAGACTTGTGCAAAGAATTCAACCATTTCACTATCTCACAAATAATGCTGCCAAGAGTGTTTGGACACATTCAACCTCTAATTTTACTTTACTGAATCAAAAGGCAAATAGTGACATGGGCATAGTATGATTCTCTAAGCTTAAAGGAAAGGTCTTGGTCTCTCATACAGAAATCAGTTTAATAAAGAAATATATTTGTTTGGGTGACACATTCTTCCTCCTGACAAAGCTACATCATTCCCTTCAGAAAAGGGATCAGATACTGTTTGACTGTATAGGTACAAAGCTAGAACCGTGAGGGAAAAAAACACCATATGTTTATGGGTCTTCCAAGTTAATAAATTTCTACCTACTAGTTAGCAATAAATGCTGACCCAATTGCTTCTTTCCAATCCTGCTTCTATGGGTCATTTTTCCCTCTATAAGGCTCTACAGCTTTCAGTTCCATTGCATGTGATGGAGGGCTGCATCTGCACAACAAAAGAACACAATTTTTTATGAGGACTCGAACTGTGTGTGTCATATGTGCCCTCAGAAGCTGGGGTTGATATCCATATGTAGTGTTGCCTGATTTTAGGAGTATTTTTGGCAAAGACAGATGCAAGTTTTGTAATATAATAATGTTTCTTCACAAGCAAGGAGGTGCAAGTATCTCAATAGTCTGTTTTCTGTCCTTGTTAATTTAATTGTTTAATCTCAATTTTGAAGCAACAGTTGATTGTGTTGAGTGAGAGTAGTGCAAAGGACAGTATCATGATCTAGAAGAGAAGAAAAAATTCTGTATTTTTTTCCCACCATGCTCTTCCAGGATTGAAAGAATAGTAAAGACTCATGTGAAGGTTTCATAGCAGAAGTTCAAGCAACTAAGATGCTACAAGGTCTCTAAACGTTGTGTTAGTCTGCCACTTCTCTGGTTGAAAAAGAGGCAAGAGAATCATTATCAGTGAGTCAGAGGAGATAAATGTTGAAGTCTCCAGGAGTGTGGCTGCTAAGCTTGTTTCAGAAGTCAAACGTGGTGTGCTAATGGTGAGGAACTCCAGCAGGATCTTAGGAAGTGCTGGAGGTGGGGTGGCAGGAAGGAAGGTGGCAGATCAAGCTTTAGAACAGATTAACATGATCTAATGCATCTACGTGGAAATAATCTAAACCATTCCCACACAATGCCATTTTAGAACAAGCAACTGAAACACAAGAGGAATATCTCAGTGTCAGTTCAGAGAGTGTTGAAATTGTTGGCTGAATGTGCAGGAAAAGGGGGTCATTGTAACAAGACATTGGACGAGATCTTGGCACTATATGAAGTCCTCGTATTTTACACAGTAGGCAGTGAACTTCTGCAAGCTTGTTACAGCATGTTCCAGAAGTAGACAATTTCAGCAGGTTCTCAAGAGATTAGATTAAATACAACAGGTCAATAAAGAGATTCCAAAGGATTAGACATGGATGTATCCTGTAGCATCTCTAAAGCAACACTTTCTGATGTTGAGGGAATATTAGAGGAATGGATTGCAGGCACTGTCAGGCTTGCTTTTATTTTTTAAATAGCATTCCCTGTTGTCATTCTCAGGGCTAGTTTCCAGGGCTAAATGGTCTGATGCAGCATGTCAAAGGTAAATAAGGCAGCTAGAACAAGTTGGTGACTGAACAGATGTGCCACTGAGAGATGAAAAGGAGGAGTAATAGGGGGCTGGGAAGCAGAAATGTCTTGATGAGCAGACTGGTAGGGAATGAGATGGTAGTCTTCTGTGAGGTTGGAAGGGAAGGGAGAAGAGGTAGGCCAAAGATGCAAAAGTGTGCAGTGGAAAATGTGCTGGTAGCAAACTTACCTTCCTTTATAAACTGTGCACAGTGAATGGTGCTGATTGTCCCTCTGACACATGGAATGGGTCCAATAAGGTCCAAAATGAGAGAAAGAACAAAGATGCAATGTAAAAAATCTCTAAGCTGATATAAAATTTTGATACGTGGCCATAATATTTTGGTTTCCATAGAAATGAAAAAAAGTAATTTTTAAAGTTATGTTGCTGCTGCTAACGTATTAGAACTCATAACTTATTCAGCCAGTTACTATAGCTTAAAATGTCCTTTTATAAGCATCAGTTACTGACAGTTGCTCTGCCATCTGACTGATGCAAAGGTGAGGAGATAGATTAGAGGCTTAACTTTCTGTATAAATAATATAAAAGCTACCATGGCTGAAGATTTGTCATAAACCTTTTAAATGCTACCAAGTGAAGAAAAAAAATTAAAATGGTAGTTTGATAAGCTTGTTAGAGCTGACTTTTCTTTATCTAGTCCAACTTGAGATGTAAGGGAAATATTGCAGCATCCAGAACGCAGGTCCATCCATGAAGCAGAAGATCAGATTGTTCAGAACCATGTGATCTAATAAGTAAATAGTCTCTTATCTCTGCCCCAAGCAGGCCTAGTAAACCTCCTAATACAGTGAATCCCCGCTGCATCGCGACTTCTCCTTTACGACCCCGCCCATTTGCGAAGCAGTTTTTTCGCAGTCTGGCTTCTGGGGTCCTCGAGGTTCCCCAGAGCACGCATGCTCAGTGCTTCTGCTTTGCCGAGGGGCGGTGCTGGCTCTCCCTGTGAGGCGGGATGGGCCCATCCCCCGGGGAGGGCACGCAGGGAGGGCGCACAGTTTCTCCGGCTAAACCTGGTGTTTAGGGGCCTGCGGCGGGCCAGCAGCTGGGCCC
>WEKX01014636.1:0-46750 GCA_013390025.1 Pitta sordida | reverse complement strand
TGGCAGCGATGCCGTGCCCGGTGCCGTGCCCGGTGGCAGCGATGCTGTGCCCGGTGGCAGCGATGCCGTGCCCGGTGCCGTGCCCGGTGGCAGCGATGCTGTGCCCGGTGGCAGCGATGCCGTGCCCGGTGCCGTGCCCGGTGGCAGCGATGCTGTGCCCGGTGGCAGCGATGCCGTGCCCGGTGCCGTTCCCGGTGCCGACGGAGACTCTGCAGCAGTACATGTGGGCTGGAAGTTCGGGAGACATTGCACCCTGCTTTATTTTCCTCCGCTTTCTATTATGTATTTGCGAGTTTCAGACCCTTCACTCTGTAAATCCTTTTTTGTTTGTTGCTTGTTCGTGAAATGATATGTTTTGGAAAAGCAATCCACCAGCGCTTCAGATGCCCCTCTTGTCAAGACAAAGTGTTGCTGGTTTTCGAGTTAGGTGCAAAGTTTCAGGTCTGGCCGCCGAAGTAATTCAAGGGTTTTAATTTAAGAGTGCGATTCGTCCCCTAATTAAAAAGCTAAAGTTGTCGGAAAAGGGGGTGGGGGTGGGAAGAGAAGTCTGCTAATCTAAACCAAACTCTTCCCTTAGAAAAGACTTTATGCAACTATTTAAAATATGTACTAGTCTAGGAAAAACAGTAAAATGGAAAGTCAGGGGATCTCGATACCACAGGAAAGAGCAGCTTGCCAAGAATATCTCCAATGTTCCCTCAAAGCAAGTATCTTGTGTTGCTTTGATTGTTGTATTTACTTTGTGCTGCCCACCTGGTATAGCTTGTGGTGAGCAGAAGGGGGAAAACATTCCTTTTTTTAATCCTTTTTTTTTTCTTTCTCCTTTTCCTGGCAGACCACATTTCAGGATGGGGGTGAAGAGGTGGAAGAGGGAGCTGTCTACAATGTCACCCTTAAAAAAGTCCAGATTCAGCAGGCTGCTAACAAAGGAGCAAGGTGGCTGGGGGTAAGTGGAGCTGGCATGGGGGCATTTGGGCAGGCTGTTCATGGACTTTAGAGCCTTCTCCAGGGGTCTGAATTCCACATGAATTGTTACAGTATTAACTTTTTAACACTGACTGCTCTCATACAAAACAAAACCACTGAAGTATTCTCCTTGGTCATCTGAAATAACACGCTCCTTGTTTTGACTCTTCCTCTTTTCTTGACCTGCAAAAACTCTTTGACCCGTTGTGGCCAGGGAGGAGATGATTCTTGGTGCAGAAATAAGGGTCTGATAAGTTGAACATTAAACAGTTATTTCAGACTGGACTATGGCTGTTGGGAACCTGACTCAGCTCTGCCAAACAAATAATCATGGGACATATTTTGACTGATGAAGGTCTCCCAAAATTCAGCAGAACTTAAGGGAATATAGGCTGGATCTTATTTTTCCTGTTGCTTTCTTAGCCAGGTAAGACTTTAATTGCATTTCTGCAAGAGTTACAGCTCCGAGCTGTTTTTCAAAGTTGTCTTCAAAGCACGAAGGCTTTAAGTGGTAAGTAAAATGAGTTTAAATGCACATGCACTCAATTTGCCATGCTGCTGAGTGCCTTCATCTTTGTCAGGCTGAGTCCCCAGCTGATATAAAATGTCCTCAACTTCCCTGGAATCACTGCAGCTGTGTCAGTTTGAGCTAGATCTTCAGGAGGTGCCTATAACTTTGATAGTATTTTGTTACATTTATATATTTTCTTTGGGATCAAAGGCAGTAATATAAGAAGTTGGTTTGATGTGGTATCCGGGTATATATTTTAAAGGTTTTTAGAACAGCACAGAGGTTTATATCCAGTAATTTTCTTGTGAGGTTCCTGTGACATGAAGTAATACAGCAGTGCTGCAAAACCAGTCAAGAAAAAGAAGCAAATTCTGTCTTGCATACAGACAGTGCTTAGAATCTCCTGTTGTTTCCAACAAGTACACGGGGTTCTAGTCAGAACAGATAATTTCAAATCTGCTTCCTTTGAGTTTCCCATCCCTGCCTCCTGGTTTTACTAAGAAAAACATTACAGAGCATATTCAAGCTCCTGTAACTTTCCAAGGTGGTGTTTTTGTGTAAAGAGGTGGAGCTTCTTTTGACCAAGTCTGTCCCATGAACATAGTTTAGAAAAGTAGATTTGGTTTTTTTCCTGTTTGGGCTGTGTTGTGTGGAAGGAGTTTGGGTGTCCCCACAGCTGATGGTACCCATCTTCATAGACAAAAAAGGGACTGAAAGGTCAGGGCAGTGACTCTTAGCTTTCTGTGGCTACTGTTAGTTTTTTTCAGGTCAGAGTCAAGTCCTGTTTGTGAGGCTCTGTGTCATAAACCCACACCTGTTCGGGGCATAAATTGGTTTGATAGTATTTTGTTACATCAAAAAAAAATAATTCTTGAGCAAAAAACAATAATCTCATGCATATTACTAAAAACATATTTTGAAACATATGGGCTGCTTGTTTCCCTTAAGCTCTTCAGAACATAAAATATGATAAGCTCTTTTCGCCATTAATAAAACGAGATGACTTTTTTGTGGTCCTAAAATCAATAAATAGCCTCTAAGCCAGAGCATTATTTATAAGGATCCATCCCTGCCCCCAGCAGTTTGGCCTTGAAAAGCCTAATTGTCTCTTTTAAAATCATCATCAAGTGACTTTTTCTTTTTTTATCTGGAACTTATAGGGATTTATAATATTTTTTTGTTCAATGCTTTGAAATTCATAGAACTAAATGACTAAATTAATGACTTTATTTTTTTGATGACTCTCGAAGTCAGGCTTAGGTTGAAGACTCAAGGTCAGCTGAAGAGTGGGAACAACCATTTGCACATCAGCAAGTACTGAGTAACAAACACAGTAAATCTCTTATTGATTATGTGCATGCCTGGATTTACTTTTTTTAAAAATTACTTTTCAATGTCAGTTTGTGACCTATTAAGGGCTGTTTTCCTTGTCTGACATTCTCTGAGGCACTGAGCTTCTGGTTTGTTGGTGCAGATCAAATCTAAAAAGCCTTTCTTAAAGTTCTCCATCCTCAGAATCCATCCAGGGTAAGTGAGTGGTTGGCCTTGTTAGGAGAGGATGGTTTGTTTAAAGGCCAATCATAAGATTTCAGCTTAAGCACCGTAACCACTTGCCTACTTAAATATAGAAATGTCTGTCTTGTGTTTCAAACATCTACAGTTCAGAAAAGAAAAATACAAACAGTTCCATAAGTTTCAGAAGTGTGAAGCTTTTGGATAATCACTGAAGTCCTCAGCTCTAAGTTTAATATTAGACATCAAAGGATGCCAATAATAGCCACTGCTTTTGTCACCAAATACTTAGTCACTAAATACTTAGAGAAGCTTAAGACTTTAAGGGAATGTTGAAAGCCCCAGGAGGAATTCACTTGTGAGAGATGGTGCATAAAAGCACTGTGTGTTTTGTCTGAAAAAGAGCTCACAGGCATGATGTTTCAAGAGAGTTGTCTGTATGCATGTTTTCTCAGCTGATGATAGGTACCAAAGCTTCAAAAGTCAAGTGTATCTTCTGGAAACACTGAGAGGAAATCCCTCCCAAACGTGACAGATTCAACCAGAGGAAACATGAAGCCTTTTGTTTTGAAAACAAAGTGGATTTCATTGTCTCTAGAACAGATCTTGAGAGGTCTCCAGGGTCCTGAGAGAGAGGAGCAAGCCACCAATAGCTGTGGAAGCTGAGATACAGGGCCTGACTTCTTTCACAGAGTCACACAGAATGTCCTGAGTTGGAAGGGACCCACAGGGATCATCGAGTCCGACTCTTAAACAGCACCTCTGCCTCCCTGGGGGGAATCAAACCCTGGTCTCCTGCATAAGAGACAGGGACACTCACCACTGTGCTAAAGTGGATTTTTTTGTGAGGGGGAGGATGGAGAAGTAGAATTTGTACAGGTGGATGGCATGCTGCAAAGAGGGCTTGAGGAGGATGCTTCCTGCAGCTGGATTTTGGGTGGCATTACATCAGCCTAGAGGAAAAGCCATACCAATAACTGAAATGGAAGCTGTGAAAGTGCAGCAATGAATTTGAATGATGTGGCTAGAAAGAAAATGTTGTATTTTAAAACTATGACAGAGAAAGAACCTGAAAAATGAGATCCAGCTTCCCTCTGAGGATCCTGCGGGGCCGACAGGATGATGCTGTTGTTCATGAAGGAAAGGCAACAAAACAGAAGAGACAGGTGAAAGGTTTATGGTTCTGTGGGGGTTTTTGGTCCTGAAGTAACAGCCTGAAACGAAGACAAACGGAGTGGTACCATAACCAGAAGGAGATAAGAACAGCAAATCAGTGGCTATAAAAGTAGACCTGGATTTCTGTGATCAGGAGGTGACAGAGCAGGAATGGTGTTGGAGAGGTGAACTCCAGTCAATGATTTATTGGAAACATAAACTGAGAAATAAACAGCTGAGAGAGTGGAAAAAGCAGTGGGTAGAGAAGTAAGTGGAGAGATGGGGGAAATTGGAGGAGAGGGAAGAGTAGTGTAGGAAGAATAGAGGCATGGGTGTGGTGTGGGCAGATGGACAAGAATATTGCTAAAATAAAAGCAAACGGGGTTTTAAGGAGCTGTGAAATGACTTTTGTAGAGCTTTATCTCACCTTTCCAGGAATTAGGGAGGGGTGGGCCTGTCCTGCTCTTGGAGTCTGGGGGAAGCAGTGAAGAATGAGCTTCTGAGACAGGAGGGGCTCCCTAAAGCCTGCAAATGTTTTTCCTATCAGAGTCCTGTATCCGGGAAGGAGTGAGGAAGAGACTTACAGTCTGCCTCTGGAGTATTTAGTGGGGCAGGTCACAGGAATTGCAGCCAGGAACGTGAGTTCTCCCAGACCTCTCTGCTGTTTTTTCCACATCTGAAATGATTGCTGAGCTTTCAGAGCCCATCCTCATGCATCAAGTTTATTGCTTTACTGATGGATGACACAGACGCCTCTTCCTCTGAGGCTTAACTATCCAGATAAGAGGAATACTCTGGCTTCATTAGCCATTGCAGATACATTTTTTTCTTTCTGCTTTCTCTTTTTGAATTTCTAGCTCTGGAGTTTGTTCAGGCAGAGATGGATTCAAAATATTACTTGTCTCAAGGTGTCTTTAATACTGTAACACTGGGTGTAGAGCAGAACACCTTCTTCCAAAATTATAAGTGAACTTATGTAGGAGGTGCTTTCTAATACCATAAAAATGCTGAAAGGTGAAAAATCTGAGAAGTACCAAATTTGCCATCAAATATTTGTGTGTTTTCTTAACATGGATGTTATTTGATAATTACCTTCCCTGGGAATTTTGTGGTGTTTTAAAAATAAATCTCAAGTGATTGTCTCGCACTGAAAACTGCGTTTGACCACAAGTTTGGCTTCTAAACACCTCTACAGTCACACGTGTTGGCAGGAAACTTGTGTTGGAGAGTTCAGTCAGAAAAGCATTACAAAAATTTGTGTTTAACTCATCTGTATCCCATTTAGGATTTAGGACACAACCCTCTCTCTCTGACTTGAACAATATGTCAGAAAAGAATCTTTGGTTTGGGTTCGTTTCTTTCCGACACTGACCTCTTAAATATGGGATGAGATATAAATGGTACCTGGAATCATCCTTTTAGGAACAAGCAAACCTCAGATTTTCTCTGAGCCTGCTCCTGCCCTCCCGCGTGCTCCTCTGAGCCAGCTCTGTGATTTCTTTTTTATCTTACTCTGGGATACCAGATGTTCTGGTTGGATGTAGTTTCCTGTGGCTGCAGCAGGCCAGGGCTTGGCTGATCATTGTCCTTGCTGTTTTGTCTCTTGATTCAGAGCATGTGTTGGTCCTTTTTGGCTAAGTCAGGTTCCTCCAGCCTGTCCTGACTGCCCAGGCCAAGGCCAGGATGTAGTTGTCTGGCAGGAGCAGAACAGCAGTTCCCAAGGAGCTGAGAGGCTCCCTATGGAAACTGAACTGTGCTGTTGTCGATGCCAGATCCTCAGAGAAGGAGAAAAGATGGGATGTGCTCACAGTGGTTTTGCATGAGGGGAAAATGCCTCTCAAGTGCTGGAGACCCACAAAGGGGGAACTGGGTGATTTTACCTATGGACAAGTACACAGTTATCCAGAAGAAAGCTTTGGCATCTCATTCAGTTTGTCTTTGGGTTTGGAGTAGGTTCTTTCCTCCTGTCCTTCCTCCAGTTCTGGGCATAATCTTGCCATAGTGTCATGGTCCTTATTAATGGCTACTCATGGAGTATTTTTCTCCTTACTTCCTGATTCAGGCTCCAGGGGTATCCTGAGTAGCACTCTTGGATGCAGTCATCAGCTGGGTAATAGAGGCTGTGTGTGCAACACACACTCAGAAATGGAAACTGAGCCTATTAAGAGCTTTAAAATGGAAGCCTGAAAGATTACTAGCCATTATTTTCGCAGTTCCAAATCCAAAATGCATTAATTAGAAGGATAACTGGCTTTGCAGCACAGTGTCATACTCTCAGTTGAGTTTAAAACCTCTCATTCCACGCTGTCAAAGCGTGACAGGGTGGCAGTGCTTTCATCTTGTGGTGTCATTAACAGGGAGCTGAAGGATATTCCAGCACAGCCATGTGGAACCAGAGAGAGGGACACAGGCAGAGGCATCTCTGCCTAATGAGCCTTATATTACGTGGAATAACAAGAGCCGAGTGAGCCTCTCGAGCAGAAGTTTTTGGAGACTGTTCTGTTGTCACACGGGTTGTGTGTGTCTGCATTTTGGAAGTCTCACAGCCTGTTTAGGGACAAACCCCTGCCCTTGGCATGCTTTCAGTTTACCTGCGACATGTAGGAATATAATGACATCCTGTGCTGTAATTACTCTCCCCTGGGATTTCCTATGACAAGACAGGATGACTGCTTTTTAAACTACTTGGAGGGTAGAGGTTCTTGCTGAATTCAGCACCTGAAATGTCTTGCTGCTCACATCACTGAATATTGTCTCGCTTGCTTTTTCAAGAAGCAGAGTGTGAAAGGAATAACCCCAAAATCAGCACACTCAGCAAAAAAAAAAAGTAAAATGGTGTTTTCCTTCAGATTGCTGAATGTGGGTCAGTTGTTGGGTTACAGAAGAGCTGGCAAGGATTGTGGCTATGTGTCATTGGAAAGCCTGGGAGAGGTAGGGAATGCTCTGGACTGAGGTGCTGTGCAGAGAAGGGCCCTGGAGAAACCATTAGTTTTACAGTTTGGGGTTTGATGTTTTCATTTAAGAAACAGGCTGAAGCATTGCAAGTGTGTTAGTCATGCTTGGATTTAAATTTAACCTCGGCAAAGCTAATTAAAAATATGTGTGTAAATGCATGCTTTGAATTTGCATCTTTTATTACTCCTGTAGGAATCTGTTTTCTAAATATATAATTTCCTTTAGCCTCCACTGTAAAGGGGGGCAGCTGTGTGAAAAAAACGAGCAAAAAGCAGTGATTTACCCCTTGAAGAAAATGATGTTGTTTTGTTTGAAAGGGGTGAATAAACACTCACTTGGTGTGAATCCTGCTCTTGCTTGTCTTTGTGCAGCCAGTGTGTCGTGTCTTGTAAAACAGAGGCAAAATGTGTGTGATGTTGTAGTGTTAATACCTCAGTAAGACATACCAGCTATTGTAAAACATTATTCCTAAAAGGAAATGGGACCTCATTCCTAAGGGTTGAACAGCTGACCAGGAGTTGTCTCCAGAAGTTGTCACAGTTTGCTCCCACAGTCTTGCAGAACCACTTTTGCCCTTGATTCACCCCCCAGAGCTGTATTTTCCTGCTAAGTGGCTGTGCAAGGTGGTAGAGCACAAAATGCTCAACTATTAAGTCTATGCCAGGTTTTTACACCTTCTGGAATAAAAAATTTATTGAGATCTATGAGGATGTGGGTTTCTTTTTTATTTTGGGCTGGTTGGTTTTTTTTAATATAAAGTTTTAAAGCTATAGTGAAGATTTCTATGTTTTGGACCTGGAAATCCTTCTGCCTTGGACCAAACTGAATTCGTGTTAACTCATGCTGCACTGTAGTTCAGTCCAACACTGTGTCACCAATAGGTGACAATTTAGGGACTGGAAGGAAAGTGAAAACATATCCAGGTGAAATGAGGGTCTTGCATTCTTAAAGCGTCTTTCCTCCAAATAACTTTCCATGCAAGGCCCCAGGTTTTCTCCAGACTATGTGAAGTATGTTGTAATGTAACATAGCACAGAAGTATGGTTTGGGTAGGGATTAAAATTGAGCTGCAGTGCTGTTGCCTGGTTTTGGTAAAGTCCCCTCTATCTGAGGAGGTGGGAAAGAGAAGAGGAAAAAGTGTTCCTGGGACAATGTGGCTTTAAAACAGCTGGATTTTTTTAGGCTCAGGAAGGGTTGGAAGCATTAAAAAACGTCATGAGGGGATGGATAGTTGTCAGAGCTGCATGGTAATATTTATTTAGTGTCTTCATTGTGTTATCACATGGATGTCTTCTCCACATGTCACATAGATGCTGCAAGGAGCAGCTGCTTAACAAGGCACAGCAGCACCTGGAAACAATTTAGGACCAGAAGTGAATTAATTAAAGCCATCTGGAGAGAAGACTTGGACATCTGAGAGTCCAGAGGCCTGTGGAAACATTTGCCCACCATGATGCTGTTGTGAATACAAGCTTGAGTATGAAGCTGTAGCAGGGAAGGGAGGAACGAACAGAAGCTTAGAAAGTACTATTCAGGAGATGACAGTAGCACCTCTCGCATTCCTGCTGTTTGTTTCCATATCTGAAAGATCAGAGAACTGGGAAAGGATTGGGAGACACTGAAAAGAAGGTGAGGGTGTTAAATCTGTGTCTTGGTACAACTAGTTTGGGGAGGGGGGGAGAGGGTCCAGGGGAAATGGGAGGACTCATGCTGAGGTTTGAGAGCCTCCTGGGCTGAGCCAAAGCAGAGCTTGGCCCCGGAATTCCTCGGGGGAGAGGGGGTGCCTCTGAAGATGTTTCCTTACCAAGTCTGGGAAACTCACGAGGTTGAGTATGAAGGCTGACATCTTTACTGTCTGCAAAGAGTCTTCCCACCCACCAGGGGCTGTCCATGACAATGCTGGGATGGCATGTGAAACCCTGGGAGATGTAGGCGAACTCACTGCCCTCTTACAGGGGGAAAACTAAGCCTTTGAGGAGAGTGGGACCTCAGTTCCCTGGACACTTCGTTTCCTGGGCTTTTGCCTTTGGGAATGATGGGAAGAGAGCCTTTAAATACTGTTCCACAGCTGCAGCCCCGGCCTTTTTTCCTGTGATGCTGCTGGAAGACTGGTACAGCTGGAGTTCCTGCCTTGCCTTGGACTCCTGCTTTCCCTGTCTCTGTTGCTGTTTCCCTGTGTCTTCCTGCCTGGCTGCTGAGGAGGGGAGGACTTTCAAACCTGGATCCAGCTTTCCACCAGCCTCTCTGTGGGTTCGTCTGCTGTCTCTCTTTTCCTTTCCCCGGAGAAAAAACCCTGGTCCCTGAGAAGGGACAGCAGCCACTCCCTGACTGTTGCTTGGAAGGGCAGCTTTGTTTTCTGCTGCCCTAGGATTTAGTTATCTGAGGAGTATTCTGTTAGTGTAGGGGATTGGGGAATGGTTGGGTCGACTGTATTTCTATAAAGTTGGTGTTTCTCTAACAGTTTCTCGTCCATTTTTCCTTGAAAACCCTGTTGGTGTCCAAACCAGGACAACCATTTAAACCAGTGAGTGGAGAAGGGACACTTTATCTCCAGGGGCTGTTTGGTAGTTTTGAAAGCAAAGAAAGAAATGCGTGATTTTACATTGCATGTAATTAACCTGCAAGGACTTACCACTGGAAGAAGTAATAGAATCCAACTGAGACTAGGAGGATTCAGAAAGGATTGGACATTTATGTATATGAGATTCAAAACACAAGCCATTGGTTTTTGGGATTTAAGTACAAAACAAACATGTCCTGCAGCTCAGAAGAGTCTTGTAGACTGGTTATTCTGAGTGTTGGGGGTGTTATTTCTTCACCTTTGTCTGTAGTATCTGGCCATTGTCAGAGAGGAAAAACCTCTGGTTTAGTTTGAAATGGCAATTATTATATGTGGCTGTTTGGAAAGTTCTGGTTTTGATGTGTTTGCAGCAAACATTTAATGAGGTAGAAGGTTGAACACAGGCACTTATTGAAGAATCACAAGAACTTTAATATCTAGGAGATGTCTTGTGATGCTCTGTGGGAGTTGGGTGTGGGCCACTATTCCAGCAGCCCCACAACCTCCTCCTGGTTGATGGGATCTCGGGGTGCCCTGATCCTGGGGTTTTTTTATGTGTATGTAAAGCAAAACTTTTCATCCTTGCTGTTTTAGGCTCTGCCAGTGCGGGAGTTGTGTGGGTTGCCCTTTGCTTTACCCCATTCAACTTCATAATAGCTGCTTTAAAAAAAAGGCAGCTCAGGCAGAGCGTGGTGCTCTACATGTCGTCTCATCAGACTTCTTATGCAGTGGAAGAAAAATGTCCTTTGACTTGCTTTGGTGGCCTTTATTTATATTTTGCAGGATTGTTTGCTTTTTGTTGCTGCTTCCAAGTGTTGGTGCTGAAAGATTTAATGTTCTGCCTCCTCTAACCCTTCAGGTCTTTTCTCTAATCTGTGTGACCTTTGAGAGTAGGACTTTCAACAGACTTTTTTTTTTGCTGGTCTCTTACATTTACCTCCATTTAGTTGCCATCTGTTGCCCATCATAGCTCCCTTTTAACAGCTTTGGCAATCAAAATGAGATTTTTTTTGCAGCTTCTACCTTAGATATGAAGCTTTGTGCTGCTTTGCATGGTAACCCTCATGAACCTGTGGCTCTGGCGGAGTTTTGACGTGTCCCTCTCTGCCCCCTCTGTGGATCTCCACAGCCAGCAGTGCTGCTGCTGGGCCACACTGACACTAACTAGGTTTTGTGGAGAGATCCTGTTATTATATTCTATTATTTAATCTATTTTTATTTTATATTCTTCCCACATTTCTGGTCTGAAAGCAGTTTAAAGGATTATTTTCCTTTCCCCTCGCACCCCTCACCCACTTCGTGCAGTTGCCTTTCCTTTTTTACAGAGTCAACCTTTCTCCCAGTCAGGAGCTGTTTATTCCTTTCTGGGGACTCCACGGTCTCTTTGTGCGAGTGAAACAACATGTTTTTATTACAAATTGGCATTTCCTACTGGAAGGTCTCAGAGTGATTGAACAATATGAAATGACTGGATGCTTTGAGATGTGTTCGTAGCTCTTGGCCTTCAAACTGGAGAGTTGTGGTAGATCTCATTTGGTTTCCAGATCTCAATGGCTGCTTCCAAATCTTAAAAATCAGTGATCTAAACCTGTGAGTATCTATATGTCCTGAAGCAGAAATAAACCATCCACTTGGAGCTATCAAGGGGTTTACTCCCTCCTGTATACAGTTTATGCCCCACATAAGCTTGCATGCATCGAATGTATGTATTGAGTTTGTTTTGACTTGAATCAAGAGCACAATGTCCTTTTATAGAGTGTTTTTCACCTTGTCAGATGAGGTTCATAACATTTCAAAGCTTTGTTGGTGCTGGGCTGCAAACAGGTCATTACACCCTTATGGATTAGCTGTTGTGTTCAGTGCAAAGGAGATGAATGAACCAAATGCTCCCGAGGTACCGTTGGAACCTAGCTTAAATACTTTAGGCAAATGCAGCAATAAAATGATGAGGAGGATATGCCTGTGCTTTTGTTTGTTTGCTTTGTAGTAATCTCTGGCTCAACCTGTGGTGCATTTTGTATTTTTAGAGTAGAAACCCTTCAGGGCAGGGATGGTGTCTTTGCTTGGAGAAGCCATTGCGCTGTAGTTGGAAACATCCCATCAGTAACAATGTGTTTCCTTTGGGAGGCAGATCCTGGGCCTTTGCCTTCCTCCCCTGGAGTGCCTGGGATGGATTGTGGCTGTGCTCCTGGCTCCCTGTAGCAGACAAAGTGTGGGTGAACTCTTGCACACTTAAAGCACAAGGCTTGCATTCTTCCTGCAAAAACAGGTGCTTTGTTTGGGAAAACATCAGGTGGTCACAAAGTTAGAACAGGACAGAGAAGAGCAGAGCTGTGCTGTGAACTCCTGATGAGTGATTAAACAGCAACAATCAGAAGAGCAGACAGCAAATGTGAACAATTTCTATTTCATCTGGCGTTTTTTGCTCATTCTTCTCCCTTTGCTTGCAAGCTGTACTTATTTTGCATTCTGACTCAAGGCTTCCACATAATTATGTGTTTTATTTGCATCCACTGCGCAAGGATTTATGTCCAAGTGTAAAGCAGCGTTCTCAGACCAAACCAGAGTGGGTTCAGGGCCATCTCACAGTGTTCAAAGAGAAGGGGTGAGGGTTGGTGCTGTAGTTTGAGGAATCCAATAATTGGTGTAGGTGTTCATTGTGCTCAGCTGTCACATATTTGTCATATAAAGTGCAGGATTTAACGCAGGGAAAATCCCTGTAGAATTGAGGCAGGGATGGTACATACAGACACTCCCTGTTTCTGTGTGTGTAAGAGAAAAAGAGATTTCATAGTCAATCCCCTGGGATGATAATACAGTAGAAATCCAGTTTGGGCCTGGACTGATGATTTGATTTGTATTTTTGGGCTCTTTCAGCACGTAAATAAATGTTCAAGCTGGTAACACTTAATATTAGGAATCATCAGCTTACTACCTATTGCTGCTTTTTCTACTCAGAGCCCACCCTGGAGATGTCCCTTGGGTTCAAAATGAAGGGTAGTTAAAAGCACAGCCATGGAAATGTCAGTTTAGGTGTGTGTTCATACTGTGGTTACTTATTGCTCACCTCTTTAATTTATCAAATACTTTAAAAGCTCGGCATTAGAGATTGCTCAGAATAATGGTTATGAAACGTGTAACAGCATTTCTTGGATATTTGTTGCTCCACTAAAATACTTTGTTTCCAGCTCAGTTTATTTTAAAATCTGAATCAGTCTTGTGCTGTTTTCTCTGTCAGAATGTGTTTGAGCTCCCTGCACCTATGGATTTAACTTAATAGCTATTCCTGCTATTAAAAATCTCTCACTCCTGCCTTGGTGTCTGCACTGAATGCAGCAGCAGTTCTCACTGCTTTCCTGACTCTGTATAAATTGAATTTCTGTGAACTGTTTGAGCGAGCTTTGCAGTGTGAAGGAGAGCCAACAATACAAATGAGGATGAATAAAAGCATTTTGTGTTATGTAATACTCATTCATGCTACTATTATGCAAGAGAATTACTACTTGGGGCACCCTTAAATCCATTTTGAGCTTAGCATTGTTGCTTGCTTTCTCAGACAGGACTGTCTTTGTTTCTTCTGACTGGGCAGAAAGTGGTGATGAGCTCCACAATTAATTTACATTACATTTCTGCAAGGAGGGAAAAATAGTGTTCCTTTTCACAGGCAAGTAGTCAAAAATTGTGATACCATATGAAATGTGTCTGGCTGTGTTAGTGGTGATATCCATCATCCCTTCTCTTTGCTACACTTGGTGATTATTTAAAAATGACACTGTACTTTAGCATTTTTCATTAAAGAAACGTGGCAAATGGTTTTCCTGACTAGTATTTCACAAACAAATTTTCCATAATGGGTTTCCTCTGGTATTTCTTAGGGTAGACATAGAGTTGTCATTTTTAACACCTTAACTGCTTAGAAATATTGTGTATAAATACAGAATTTAAGTACAGAGTACAGAATCTTGAACCTTTTAATATTCCTCATGTGGAAGGTGCCCTGTACCTCACCCTGTACTCTGTATTCAGAATCATTAAGAGCTGCTTCAGAGGTAAGTGAAATAATCTTTTTTTCCCTGCTCAGCATCCCTTCCTTTCTCCCTTGTGGTTCTGGGAGGTGGTTCCTGGGTGCTTTGGCACCTACAATTTTCCAGGACAGACTGGAAGTGGTGCGAGGGAGGGAGGAAGAGGAGTTAAGATAAGGGCTGTCAGCAGGAACAGTAATTACTCTTTACTGTTTGTAGGGCACAGGGCAGCCACCCCCGCTGCCTGTTACCCTCTTTAGGGACCCTCTGCAGGTAATCCAGACCTGTAAAAGCTTTTATTAGTTTGGACAGTTAATCACAGACTGTTTTATGCAAGTCCAAAGAGATTTTGTAGAGCTCTTCCCTCAGGGAGACACTAACACTGAAGCTCCAGAAGCCTAAATATTTTATAAAATGCACTGATTTTACTGCCAAAATGGGCACTAAAACCTTCATGAAGTTTATTATTTTGAGTATTTATTTAGTGCTTGTTGATTGGATATTTTGGTATTCCTGTACACTGAAGACAGGAGGTTACTGAGTTTTATGAATAATTTTTCTCTAATGCAGAAGATCTTTGGGAAGATACTTAATATGTGACACATTAATTTTCTGGATTAGAAGAGTGTTTCTAGTAAATGTCATTCGATGACCAGTATTCCTCCAAAAACATGAGATGCACATGACTAAGAGTCTTACCTGCCTTACTGGTTTCTTCTTTTCTGTTTTAAATTAGGAACTTGCTAAGCCTTGATGTCCAGGCAAAAACAGCACAAGGATTATTTCATAATCCTGACATGTTATGAAAATAACACATCCCTGGCATGCTTAAGGATTGTGGTGAACTGTAGAGCTCAGAAACAAACAAAAATGAAAAGAGTTTCAGTAATGTGATTTTTCAGGTTCATTTGGCACGACGAGGACACTGTCAGACAAGAGGGGATGGTGACCGGGCTTGTCGTGGTTTTGTTAAAAGTCTTTGTAGAAGAGGGGCGAGACTCAGCATTTGTAGGTGGGGAGCAGCGAGAAGGGAAGTGTGTAAGTCATCCAAGACAGACCCGGGGATTTGGGGCTGGTGGGGAGATTTTTGGTCTCTGTAAAAAGCTCGTGTGCTGCACCGTGGGCCACTGGGAGTACTCGATTCGCACTGTATAATCCAGCTGCATTCCTTTGCTGCACAGATGCCTGTGAGTGGGTAAATTCAGAGCAGGAATTTCTCAGTTCCCAGGGGTGGATAAGCGCCACCATTTACAAGAGCTGCACAAAGCCGTTTTAACTTGGCCCTCTTTGAAGATTCAGCCTCTTAACGCACTGGCTGAAACTCCTTTAGAGGCACGGCAGGGAGAAGTGATGTGTAAATTAGGCAGCTTTCCTTGTGCTTTGATTCACTTAGAGCTCGGCCCACGTAATTCACCGATACCCAAATTAGTCTCAATTTGCATCCCTTCAGAAGGTGTGAGAATGCCGAGCTCAGCATCATGGAATGTTTCCTGTGGCTGCAAGGTGCTGAGTGAAAGGGTTCTAGGTGAGCAACAGCACTTCTTGTGGAAGAGGCTTTTTCCCCCCGCTTTTCCTTTTTCCCCCCCCCCTCTAAGTCTGCCCCACAGCTTTTGTTGCTGTTTGCCAGCGCCTCAGGCAGATACCAGCCAGGCTGTGAGCTCCGAGGGGAAAATGAGAATGCCTTTTGTGCGGTGATCATGGAATTAATTGGTCCTGGAAACTGGGGGTTGCTGCCAAGAATGGTTATTTATGTGGCAAGAAAGGAAAGGGAAAGGGCAGAACTTTGGAAATCCAGGAATACCCCTTGTTGTCGGAACGTAGGAAAGAGCTCATAAAGTTGTTTTGGCTTCTGAATTTGGTGCAGTCAACATGGAGAATTCTGATTTTTTTTTTCTTTTTTCATCAGCATCCAGAATGGGAAAATGGGAGCTAGTGAAGTGGAATAATTTTATTTCATTTATTTCCATGTGCACTGTAGGATAAAAGCAGCTGCTCTTGGGAAGGCAAATCTGCACTTTGCAAGCCTCACTTTCCTAGGCTGGAAATTTTTCAGATTCAGTTCTTACCTCATCCAAAGTGTTTTCCAGGCTGGAAGTTGAGCGGAGCAGAGGACAAGGACAGAGAGGACAGTGGTGGGATGCAGGGCTCTTAAACACGGCCAGGCTCACAGCCCTGGTGGCAGGAGGGATGTGTACAGCCAGGGCCTGGCCCCAAAAGCACCTGAAATTCTCGTGACTTGGTCTGGTAAGATTAGTCTGGCCTCTGCTACATGGTATTGTTAGGGCAAAATTACCACTTTTTCACCGGTTTTTTTTTGATTTAATGATCATGTGGTTTGAGTTTGAGTCAGTCCATCATGATTGTCAGCTGCTGGGGGCTTGATCTGTCAAGACACCTACAGGACAATCTTGCTTTCTTCTCCTTAAGGGAAGTTACAAGGTTCCNCGGGTCTCCCACACGCCAGGTGGGGACACTTACCACTGTACTATCTTCTCCTTAAGGGAAGTTATAAGGTTCATTAAGGTCTTAATAAGTTGGTAATGTCTTTGCAGTCATTCTTTAAAAAAAAAAAACCCTGACCAAAACAACGCGTTAAATGAAGGCTGTTTAGGTTTTTCTTCTCTCTGACTGGTGTTATGTTTGTACTTCTGGAGCTTTTCGAGTTCAGTCATTCCATTGTTTGATTTCTTTTTCCTTTTGTGGTTTTTTTTCTTCCCCCAAGGATGACTGTAGATACTGCAGATGTATGTTGGAGAAGTAAGGAAGCAGTATGAAAAAAATAAGGTTAAAATCATGAAGGGCGTCTTGTTTCTACTTTCAGAAGGTTAAAGCAGGCTCACATTTAGGCAAAGAGTTAAATTCTTGATCAGAGAACGTTGTTTTGAGTTAATTTACAAGTTTCTGTACTTATTCAGTTTTATTCGAGCACACGGTGCCTGTCCAGTAAGTTAATAAAACCAGAGTGGAAAACTCTCCATCTGGAAAAGGTAAAAGTTTCAAGGAAGGTGAAAAGGATTTTAAAATCTGTCTAAATCAGTAAAAATGGAGTTTAAAAGTTACTTAGATGTTCTTGCAAATAACTGCAGAATTTCTGAATAAAACAAGTGTTTTGTAGAGTGAGAATGTTTCGAATGATTGAGCCTGAGAATACTTGAGGTCTCATTTACTTCCCAGTTGGTTTAGTATTTTTTTCCCAGTCTGTCTAATGAAAAACAATTACATTGATTTCACTCCGTGATTCTCACTTCCAGAATCTCAACAGGTAATATTTGCAGTGGGGAAAAAAACCTGCAGAGCAGTGGTTTTCTTGAGTAAAAGCGATTGTTTCCAGTGATATTTCTGAAATTATGACTGCAGTCGTGCCTGTCTGTACTTTGGTTTTGTACCCATCAGAGTTTTAACTTTCCTGTTTGTCTGGAGGCTCTAATCCTCCTTTCTGGGGTGCAGCAGTAATTTAGGAGATGGTGGAGTTTGTAATTAATTTATAATCTCATTGAAGGTTAACAGGTTTGGAGGAGGTTTTTGGATGTGTTTTAGTCTGTGTAGAGCTCTCCTGTTTCAGCCAGAAGTGTGTTTGTAGGTAATGTTTTGTGCTGTAAGATGATCACTTAAAAGAGAGGGCCCCTCTGAAGGTGCAGCATTGCCAAAGGTTACCAAAATTGTTGGAATTACACTAAATCTGTACATGCACAACCATAAAAAAAAAAAAAGATTTGCAAGGATATACCTGCAGCCAATCCTTCTACATTTGCTTTTCTGACGGGCTGCCTGCCTTGTAGGAAGCTCCTCACACTTGCAGATATCAAAGCTATGGTCTCTTGCCTGACAAAATCAAAGTGAGATTTTCAAAGCCATAAATCAGACTATAAAATGCTGTATCTGCTTCTTGCAAAGGACCAAACAAGTTTTGCTGGAGGTTAAGATCTCTGTTGAACTGCAGGACATGGTGCTGAAGGAGACAAACAGGAGCTGCAGAGCCTCTTTTAGTTTTGATGCAAAACTGGTGGAATTTATTGATGCCACTAACAGTGGGCACTGTATGCCACTGTCCAAAATTGCCAAGAGCTTTAGGTGCACCTTTTGATGACAGATTATTCTCTGAGCAGAGAGCACAAAACCCCATGAAAACTCCTTTGCCTTTGGTTGTGTCAGGGAAGAGACGACTCTTGATTAAATCCAGACTGAGCAGTTTCCTGTTAGCACGAAACTCAGTCCACAAGGTCTTATTCTCCAAGCCTGTTATTGAGCTCGTCTGCCAAGTCCCTTTTCCTTTTCAACTTTCAGGCAGGATTGCTAAAATAATACAAATACCAGCAATCCCCAAACTCTCACAATGATTTATGACAGTTCAGTGTTTTGCTGACAAACTCAGTTTTAGATTTTTCTGAGTTTGGGGTTGGTTTCGCTTTGATTTTTTTTTGGGGGGGGGGTGTTGGTGGGAGGTGGTTATTTCTTTTTAACATTCTCTCGACATGGTGTCTTGGAGAAGTTACAGTGTTGCAATTAACGGAAAATTTTGTGCATGTATCGGTCTTGGAAGCAGATTCTGACCTGGTTTTGAACAGCCACATCAGTGAATGAGTGCCCTGAGTAAATATGCCCAGAAACCTTTCTATTGGGAAAGGGGAAATCTGCTGGGTTTAAAATGAAGAGTTAAATACAGTGGGGCAGACTTTTTTTCCCCGTTTGAAAGTGGTTGTATTGCCTAACTGGTTATTTTCAAAAGGATATTTTAAGTGTAAGATGAAAAGTCAGTAAGAAAGTTGTATTTTTTTTTCCCCACCAAGTTTTGCTTAGGGAAAATTTGAATATCCTGTGAGTGTTTCTGTAGTGACAGAATAATAATGTTAAAGATAGAGCTTTAGAATAATATTCAAGACATCTATACTGTTTAAAACAAAAAAGGATATCTATCAGAAGTAATTCCAAGCAGTGGAAAGCAGTGATGTAAATAGGAAGTGGGTGGGTCATCTGTTCCTAATTATTTTATTAATAGATTATTTTTTCCTTTGTGTTTTCTCAGTATACCAAGCCAGGGTTGGCATTGACTCTGAAGTCATTAGCGTGTTTCCTTCATGCCCTCAGTTGGATATTTTATATTTATAATCCCATTTTTCAAGCCCTTTTTATCCCACATGCAAAATAGACTTTAATCACAAAATACTTTCCTGAACTGTCCTCTAAATAATAGGAGAAATTAAGGGAACGTTTCTAGTTCTTTCAGACTTAAAGCAGACTGTGGAAGCATTAAAAACAAATGTTGTTTAAAAAACATAGCCAACTCCAAACCCTGGATTTGTGGACAAATATTGTGCCAAGTGGAAACCCATAGGAGACAGTTGAAATGTTGTAAATGGAATATTTGCAAGATGATTTTGACATGCTCTTGCAAAAGTGTAATGAAATATTTTGCATACAAACATGTTCCTGACCTTTGAGTTTTTGTGGCACCCCAGAGTCGGTATTTTCAGCCAGAGAATCACAAGTGCCACTGCTAAAGTTGTGGTCAGTTTTCGTGTTTATTCAGAAGTTAAGTGAAACACTTTTATTCCCTATTCTTTGTGGGATAATGGGCTTCATTTTAGATAATAATATATGATGGAATAATGAGTTAACTTGATTTTATAATTATAAATTATATATAAAATTGTATTATGTTATTTTATAGTAAAATATTGTATATTATAATTATTTTATTATAAAATATTTTGTGAAGCATGTCAGAGAAATATCTTAAAGTTACTTTAAAATGACATTATTTGATACACCATTTTGTGCTTAGAGAGCCAGAATTGACAGGAATATTTACTAACTGATAATGGGCAATTCCTGTGAAAAAATGGAATTTAATCCAGTGTCAGGGACCTGGGTCCTGTCTGATTTTTGTGTTTTCTTTTTGTTTCCCTTTGTAGGGTGAAGGAGACCAATTACCTCCAGAGCACACAGTCAGACAGTATGAAACATCCAAAGTCAGGGCTATAAAAGCTGGGACTTTGGAAAAACTGGTGGAGAACCTTCTCACAGCTTTTGGGGATGCGGATTTTTCCTACATCAGCGTCTTCCTCTCAACATACAGAGCATTTGCTTCTACCAAGGCAGTGCTAGAGCTTCTCCTGGACAGGTAAGAGCCAGTAAATGATGGAAATGCAGCCATTTTTTATGTGGCTGTGGGATTTTATCAGGAATTTCTTCATTGCTTTTACTGGATTTAATAACCCAGTGTTAAGAGTTCTGCAAAATCTGCATCCCAACTCGTATTAAAGTGACCAGGAAAAGGGAAAATGTGCCATGTCTGGTTGCTAAAGGTCCAAAGTGGAGCAACACAGGAAAATTCATACAGTTTTTCCCCCCCTAAAAAACCCCAACATAATGTGTGGGCTGTAAAGTCATACCTGGAATAGATCCCTGTGTTTTGCTGGATACTGGTATTTTCAGGCCAAACTCTCATGTTTGGGGGCAGCTAATTTGAAAAAGGGATTTTACAATCTTTATTCTGGGAGGATCGTATTTATTGCATTTTCAAAATCAAGTGATGGACAGAAGTGGTTACTCTGGCATATAGTAATGGGAATGTGGGATTGGTAATTATAACAGAAAAATGTCATAAGAACTCCTAGAACTTTATTTTGGCTCTCCCACTGGGTAGATAACAAAGCATGGAGAAATTACCTATGCTTTTCTTTTGCATCTGAATTGATTACATTAATTGCTTTGTAGGAATGTTACATGACTTAAGTAATATATAATGATATTAATGATAACAACTTGACAGTCAGGTAAGAAGCCAGCTGAGAAAAGAGCAGCTGCCCTGGAGTGCAAATTTAGGTGTGGTTTGATTTACTACTCTGAATTTTACCTCTCAGCCCATCTTAGTTCTGCCACAGAATGTGAGGAATGATGAAAAATAAAATAAAAATGTTGAGGCTCTGAGGAAGTTGGCCCTGCCTTCCTCCTCTGATGCTGCTTTAAAATGTCAGGAGAGGGAGTGAAAACCCAGGGGGAAAGTCTCCACAGACCAGAACTTTTTCTCCACAGACCAGAACTTTTTCTCTTTCTTTCCTGAGCCCAGGTCTGATCTTGCTGTCTTGTGCTCTGAGCAAGTTACAAGGTCTCCTTGAGTTGACCTTATCAACATTGTCCCCAGCCTTTTATAATAAATAATAGAATCCACAGGAAATCCTAGGAGGTCACCACTTCCTTCCCCTCTCACAAATCTTAGGAGTGTAGTGGTTAAGAGTCCATGAATGTTTCTCTTGGCTTTTTTAATAACGTGGATGATCTAGAATTTTATGGCTTGTGAGAAAATACAGATTAAACTTAAGCTGTAAAAGTTAGAATGATTTACATACAGCTGAGGTATATGCAGCAGATGTTATAAAGAAACCTTTTTTTAAAAAAAGGATAGTAATTGATTTTAAGCAGCTTGGTTTTCATGTCTACCTTAGTTCAGAATAAGTAGCAAAGAGTCTGTGTTTTTACAAGTTTCTTTTTAGTGATATGTACTTGTCAATAATCACAGTACAGAGACTGAAGTCTGCATAATCTGTGTTTTGTAAGTATTTGTATTTTGTTTTGTGTTCCAATGAGGTAGTGAAAAGAGCAATCTCTTCCAAAAAAAAAGGCATAATTTGGCATTTGTTGTCAGTTCTACTTTCTGATGTATGAATTAGATATAGACAAATCCAAATGAAGCAAAGAGAGTCCTGGAATTGTAAAGTGCCCCAGGAAATCTGGATATACTATACCCTAAGTGTGTGAGATACCTGTTGGTCATTTGATGCTGTTTCCAGAGTACACTGTCCAATATTCCCTGAATTTGGGGCAAGGAAGCATTTATTCTGTCCAAGTGAGGTGCTTTTCCTGGAGTGACAGAGGCAAATAAAAAAGCAGATGCTGTACTGAAGAGAAACTTTAGTTTTAGAAACAACAATAATAATAGGGTATTGTTACTCCCTCCAGGACCCCATTAAACTTTTGCTTTTGATTAAATTTGAGGGTAGTCTTTTATTTTTTTTTATTTTTTTTTGCCAGATTCGGAATATAAAGGTTTTCTTTTAACAAAGATTAGAAGCCACTAAACAAAATCTTGATTGTAAGCTGGTATGTTGAGAAATGAGTGGGATGACTTGTGTTTTAAAGCTATTTAAGAGTAATTGGACATCCCAATCCCTTTAGTATTCCCGAAAGTTGCGCATTTAAGTGCAGCAGGCAGCTTTGAAAACCTGCCAAGCTTTTAACACTGTGTGTTCTGATATTTTTTAGTTGTTTGAGTCAAGTGGGTACAGAGAGGTGAAAGGAAAAGATCTTGTTTATATGGAAATTCCTGGAGGGAAGGAAAAGAGAGCAGCTCCTCCTGCCCCAGGATGTGGAGGTGCTTTGGTGTCCCCAGGGGGATGTCCCAGGGGTGATATTCCCACAAGTGTGATGGAAGCCAAAGATGTTTAGCAGTCCAGATGAGGGTAGGAGAAGGCCAAATCCCTCCCTCACATATTTTATTTTGCCCTGATAATTGTGTTCCTTAAAAGCCAGGGCCGTGCTGTAGTTGGCACAGGCACAGATAAAGTAGGAACTGGTCCCTGTCTGGAGGAGTTTACAGAGGAGGGAATTGATGGGAGAGCTGGAGCTGGGCAATGACAGCGAAGGACAATTTAGTTTTGTGTTTTCCATTCATTCCTTTTCCTGGAGGATGATTGGCTATAGAGGGTAAGTGGAGAGGCCTAGGAAGGCAGACAGAGGATGTTGAAGGGATGGGTCCTGCAGTAAGAGAGCCACATGTTTTGGGACAATACTTTGTGGTGTTTGGCTCACTGCTGTTCCTTCTCTTTCTCCTTTACACCAGGGGATTTGTCTACTCAGGTAAAGAGATTATTTAATTTCCGTAATTCCATATATGTAGGAGTCAAACCCTCTTGCTGAGGGTTCCAAATTGCTTGTTCAGGGCTTTGTTGGAGGCTGTTGCAGAAACCCCCCTTTCCTTATTAGTCCTGACTTATTCAGTGCATTTTCCTCCCTCTTCTTTACCAGAGACCCAGGGGTGCATTTTCCACTCTGTTTTTCAGTTTTTAAACATTCAGTCCTCCCCATCACATTTGCTCATTTGATTAGTCAGTCCCTTCGAGTTGAGTCTGTAACTTTAGGAACAGCCAAGTAAGGCTGAAAAGTCCCGTGGGCTTTGTTTCTCATGTCTCTTTTTGTATGCAAAGCATTCATAGCAGGCTGGACAGTGAAAGGCTCTTTGTCCCAGAGCTGGTGAGAATAAAGCCCTGAATGGCTGCAGAAAAGCTGTTCTTTACATCAGCTCTGTCATTAACTCCTCCTAACCTGTGTTTAAGGACTGTTGTTCATGGAGGGATGAGAAATGGACAGAGGTTTAGATCTGGAAACATAAAGCATTATGTTCTTTTCCAGTTTTGTACACAAAGCTGCCTGCTCTTTATTGCTGTTCTAAGGATTTATCCTGTAAAACTCAGTGTGTGTTTCTAGTGGGATTTAAACACAAGTGCCTGATGTTCTGCCAAGACATATTTAATATTTCAGGCAATAGTCGGACAATGACATTGGGAGTCATCTCAATAAATTTTGCTCTAATGGCAAGTTTTGAAAACTGAATATAAAAATTTAATTTTTAATCAAGATTTCTCCCAGAAGGCAGAAAAGTATCTGCTGCTTATTGGCTGAGGCATGTTCTAGGCATCTTACAGAGTGGAGAGTGAAATCCTCTCCCTTCAGCAACAAATCTGGCAATCTTATGCATGAAGCCTTAGACTGATACTTTATGGGAGCATAGAACTACCACCACTTCTATCCATTGAAACATTTTGGGGTGAGTTTGTTACAGTTCTGACACAACAGTGTTTCTCCATCTGACACTAGGGTATTGTAGAACAAACATTAAGAATCCTCTAGTTCTATCTCTAAACCTGAATGCATAAAATCATCTTGTCTTATTCTGGACAGTGAGTAATAACCTGCCTTCATTAAAGCTGCCTGTAAGGAGCCAAGGAATTTTTAATGCATAACTCTGAAGCTGTGTGTGTGGAACAATGGGCACTCCCATTGAAAAAGAAGGGCATAATCCTGCCTGCAGGGCACAGGATTGTGCCTTGTAGGGAAGAGATTTTCATTTGGTTCTCTTGGAGTTTCCTCTTTCCCAGTGGTGTTTTCACAGGACCGTGGGCCCTTCCCACTGGTGACAAATATGTGGGAGTTTTGGCACAAAGTGGGCACTTGCACCCTGGAAAACTTTCGATGAAATAATTCCAAATAATTCCAATTTGGGAGTTGGAAAGTGTGAGAGAAACAGAAGCTGGTTTGGAACTGCCTGTGTTCCAGTCTCCTTGCTCACTGAAATACTGCTCTGGGAAAGGATGAAGTGAGTCTTGGAGCTGTTAGATTCCATGTTTGTAGTTTGAACTGGAAGCACTTTGTAGTTGTTTATGATAATTGTGTGTGAATGAGGCCGTTCAGGATTTTGCTGTTATTCAGTAGAGTTTCTTCTAAACCTTTTCTCCTTTTTCAGGTTTGGAAACCTGGAGACCTCAGGCCATGGAGAAGTGGCAAACCTGAATTCCTTCGAATCTGAGCTCGTCCTCAGGGCGTAAGTACAGGTTTGCTCTGCAGAGCAAGGCCCGGGCAGGATTTGGGATTGGAGGAGGAAGGATGTGACAGCAGAGCTGTTTCCATTGGAAATTCACAGGGCCAAATATCAGTTGTTACAGATACAGTAATATAAACCAGGGATCTTTTGCAGGGAGATTGTCTTGGAATTAAACTTGAGAAAAACATATCTAGGCCAACTTTTTGTTGATTAAACAAATAAAGGACTGCTTGTTTCCTCTGCCCTGTTTATGGCAGTAAGTGGTTGTCGCCTGGGACTGATTTTCCTGTGCATTACTGTGCCTGCAGAGCAGAGCTGAGAGTGTTCCAGGCAACGTGTGTGTGCACTTATCTTCTCCATTCCTGCCCCTGTGATTTACAGTGCTGCTTTTAGAGGCAGTAAATTCAAATTCTGAGGTCATCCCAATTTGCAAGAGAAATAGCAAAGCTGTTTTGAACTGCAGTTGAAATGAGAAAAAGGTGTTTTGGCTTTCCTCCTAGCATTTTATCTTTAGACATTGGGTGTAAAATATGCCTCAGGTCATCAGCATTTGTACTTTGGCATCTGTGGTTTGCGTGTGTCATTATATTTGATGACAGTGTGGTGCTTGATTCTTGTCAGCATTACTGCTCTTCTGTTTGTCTTGCCTCATGGGTCTCAACACAGGAGCTCAACTGTCCAATCCTTTCCTGGCTGCTCTAATATTTTTCTCCTATTTTGCCATGAGAACTCATCAAGGAACTCATCAAGGTAGTTAAAACTTGGACACAAGCACAAGAAGGCAGCAGTATGTAGTGGGTAGAGGCAATAATAGACAGCCAGTGGTTCCCACACTTCCATCCAAACTGAGCACTTCCAACTTTGGACAATCCATTTGGACCTACCCCTACCACTGCCATAAAACACGAACTAAAGCAGGACCCCCCTGCAAAATACTTCAAGGGTTTTTAGTGGAGATGAGGAAGATCATTTTGCCAGTATAAATCATGTTGGGATTAATCCCCCAACTGCCTTTTCATGGACCCAGAGGAGTCCATGTAATGGAGAGAAGAGGGTCGGAAGTAATCTTTTTGTCACTTATGTCACTCAGACTTTGGGAAAATTACATCAGGATTTTGTGCAAGTGAAATAACATTTGGTAGGAGCATGTTTATTTTGGGTTTTTTTTAATGGAATTGTTTTCCTACTGACATACACATAGTTTACCAACCCTGTCCAGTTGCTTCCTGCTGCATCAGAGCTTTCTTCCCTCTTGGCACATAATCCTCACGTAACCCCTTTGTGCAGCCAGGGACTGACAGATGGATGGAGCCTGTGCTCCTGTTCCTGTGGTAGCTCAACTTCTGATGAGTTTTCTGACAGAATTCTCATTATTGTCATTAGCAGAGCTGATTTTGATCCTTTGGTCCTCATATCCTACCTTTCCTGTTTGAATTTGATACCTTTAGCTGACCCACATATCTACAGAAAGCTCAACAATGGAGTTGTCAAATAAGAAGTTTGTCAGATGTACGTGTTTTAAGAGATCCCATATAAATATGATTTCACTTTCCTCCCTTAAACGTTTCCATTGCTCTCAGTTGCTCTGTCTCCTTCGTTAGGATTAATGGTATCTGGCTTTGTAATCCTGTTGTGAAACATGTAGTTCTAGCAGTTCAAGTTTTCTCTTGCCTGGGATAATTCAAATATAATTACCTTTACTCTCTCATAGAACAGAAACGTGATATAATTGTGTTCCTGGTTTTCTATGGCTGGGAGAAATAAGGGTAAGGAGCAGTAAAGCCATGTTATTTCTTGCCATTAGCTCTGTATTTCTCAGAGGAAAAACATCTCGTGGGGAAGCCCGTGGTCTGTGGGCAGAGATCTGCATTTGTCACACTGCTGTTGTGACAGATCAGAGCCTTTAAAAATCCACTTGGGGCATTAGAAATGGGGATGCAATTTAAAGCATTTACAGTGGTTTGACACAAAAAACCTGCTGCCAAAATGAAAAACAACTGCGGGAGAAGAATTTATGACTCTTTAAATACCTCAAGGAGCTTTAAAAAGGGAGGGAAGTTATGTAAAATCTTATGATACAGTATAGGAGGAACTGTAAGCCCACAGGTTACTGATTTCTGTGCTGAAATTCTCTGTGTTTTGTACTTGTTTATAGAGCTGAGATACATTTTGATGAAAATGCCTGATGTATTATGCATTTTTTTTAAATTGTGTCAGTATTCCACCCAGTGTTCATGCAGCACAGAACCTACAAGTCCTGCACTGGGACTTGAGCACACTTGTGGCACGGCCTTGTTGAAGAGGCTTTTGGGAGCTCTAGAATTGCCCTTGTGTTTCCAGATTCTGGGATTGAGCCAGCACTTGCTTCTTGCACTTGTAGTTGTTACTGACCCAGGATCACTTAAGTTCAGAAATGTGCCTTCCAAGGATCCCTTCTGCCAAGGGGATTTTCTCCTGGTCACTTGAATACAATTCCTATCATTTTTGGGCTGCTGGAGTGGTCAAAAATTGTATTTTTCAACAGGGATCTGGCTAAATTACATTTAATGCACAGTTTAAACAAAGTGCTGTAACTTTCAAAATTCCCTGGATCTTAGAGTTAACTCTGAACACCACCAAAAATTTTGTAAACTTGAAAAAAGATGCTGTTTTTTTTTCCCCTCTCATGACCCACCTTAGGTAGCTTGTTTCCACATTTCTCACTACTTTCAGTCAGTCAGAAAGTTCACGATGGTGAGTAATAGAAGAATAAAGTCTAGAAAAAGTCATATGTTGCAGTCAAATGTCTGAATGAGATGGACTTCAGCCTGTGTTTTCAGAAATACAACACCGTGTCTCTTAATGGTCTGATAAGAGTTCTAAGGAGTAACTTACTTGACCCTGTACCTCCTTTGAGTGATTTTTTTTTTGCTCTTCCTTGCATCGTGTAAACAAGATCATCTGGTGCCGTGTCTGAGTTCAGCATATTTTTGTGTCCAGGTGTGACAGACTTCCCTCCTCATCGTGTTGTTGTCCTTAGAGTTCTCTGTTCATTGAATGTTTTTTAGCTTAGGACTTTTAACTTTCAAAAAGAACAGAGTGGGATAACACTGAGATATGTGACAATTCAGAATAAAAACCACGTATGCCTTAAATCAAAATTACCGGCAGGAGAAGTAGCATTCAGAATTAAAGAGGGGTCCCTAGAATTTGTGCTGTGATTCAGTTATGGTTTTGGTTTTTTTAAATAAGGTTATCTCGTTCAAACGCATTGTTTGGTATATATCACCTGACAAACAACAAATGAGGAAGGAAATTAGAGCGAAAAGTAGTTCTTTCTCTTGCTTATGTCTCATGTGAAGACTCTGTGCACCTTCCCAGACAGGAATCATGGCAGACTTGAATAAGAAAGTCACCTCCTTGAGATCTCAAGTGCTTTTATGTGTTCTGGGAAGGGGATCAGCAAGCCAAGCAACTGATGCTGTTTGAGGCCTTCAGTCCTCCCAAAAGGGTTGTGTGTATTGCCCATGAGATGGTTAAAAACAGTGCTTTGGTGACAGAACCTGATCACTTCAGAGCAGGAGAGTGCCTCAGTTAACTTTTAACTCTCTGTTAAGAGATTGGGGTTTCTGTGGGAAAACTTGTGCCCTATTTCCTGCCCCCAGTGAAAGATGGGGTTCATTTTGATCTCTGGGCATACAATCCATTGCTGGCAGACAGCTACACTCAAACCACAGGCCTCATGAATTTAAAGAGGTTATGTATTAAACACACTGCTTTTCCAGAAGAGAGGCATTGAAGACCTGGAGGACAGAGAAAGAGCCATAAAGCCTCCAAAGTCTAAAATGTGGAAGTCTGGGGCTTCTCTGGATGCTGAGGTGTCTCTGGGTAATGTGAGGGTCCCAAAGTGTGCTGAGCCCATGGCACTCATGGCCTGGAGAGCTGAGGCAGCACATCACAGTTCATCCACTAAAGGTGCTGAGTTTGCTGCCACAAGTTTTAAAGATTTTTGTCGGTGAAGTTCCCAGAAGGGATTAATTCCTGTCCAGACACAGAGGAAAAAAAACTCAGGCTGGCAGTCCAGGCTGGTCTGCAATGTTTGCGTTCGGGGAAGTCGAGTTTAATGTTAACTGAGTCTAATTACTTGAAGAACTCGCTCAAAAACACAGAAGTACAAACCTGAGATTACCCACAGGAAAGACTCATCAAGGGGCACACACTGTTGCCATGTTGATCTGTGGACTTGGATCATGTTTTTTTTGTTTGTTTGCTTTCCAGAGGTTTAATATTAGTACTGCCATGGCTGATTCCTGAGGCTTCTGAGTCCTTGAATAACAGCAAAAAGTCCTTTCAAGCCTTGTCTTGGACTGTGAGGTTGTGGTTTCCTTCTGCTACAGGCTTTGGTTTGCTGTTTTGGAGTACACTGGTGCTGCTCTCCCTCAGATGAATGACAGGCCACAGAAATGAATCAAAATATTTGGGGCTTCTTTGTGTGTCTTGAATGTCAGCTCATAGTTAACGTTTGCTTTATTATCAAAGTGTGGGATTTATTTGTTATTGAAACTTGGAATGTGGCACAATTGAAAACTACAGACAAAGCAGCTTGAAGCTAAACTGAAATCTCCTTATTTCATTCCACAGTTCAAATGGAGAAAATTAAGGAATTATTCACTTAGTACCTGGCATGTCTTACATGTTTACCTCTCCTCTTCTGCATTAAAATAGCAAATACCAAGGCCTTCAATGTAGTACCACAGCATTTGGAGTGTCTCATAGTGACAAACAAGCATCCTCTCATAGCTTTTTGTGCATTTAGACCTTTCTGACCAAAACTTTGTGTTTAATCCCCCCTGGACCAAACAGTCCCACTGGAAAACACTGTGCACAGTTACAGCATTGTAGAAATCAAACCAGTCCTGAAACATTGTACCCCAGGGCAAGAGACACCAAAGGAATGGAAGAAAATTGGTTGGAAGCTTCTGATGCCTGGGAAATCCATGGTGGGGAGCAGTTAAGATGCATTTGGGAGAGCAACAATCAGCGTTCATTCCAGTAAAGCAAATGAAGCTAAAACAACAGCAGAAACCAGTGTGGTTACATGAGAAGCAGAGTCAAACTCAGGGCAGTGTAAGCAGTGAGAGAATTATGAAAACAACCAGAACCAAGCAGAAAAGAATAATTAGAAAGAAAAATAATGATTGGCATCTCAGCTAAAACAAGGAATAGGTAGAAGAGCTCTTCCTGCAGTGGTTTTACCTGTGTCCCAACAAAAGCCTCCCCTGTGTTGTTCAATGAGTTTTGCCCAAGTCAGAATGAGCAGTACAGTATTTATAAACAGACTGGGTGTGAGAAACCACCCTTGCAGCAACCTTTGCTTGAGGTTTGTGTACCTTTTACCCCTGATTTTACCTCTGATTTAACAAGCAAAACTGAGAAAATGCAGCTGGCTTAATTTTAGTTGTGTGAACAACTAAACAGAGAAAGCTCTCTGTAAAGAGTATCCCAGTGATGATCTGAAGTGTGCTTTTGGCCAATTACACATAGTTTTGTTTAATTCCTGTGTCATTTCATGAGAAATTAATAATTTAATCTCCTTTTGCATCTGAGGTTCTTCTTACTCCCTTAATCGTTGAGATTCCCTTCTACTCATTCTTTAGGAATAATGGTGGTGGGAAGAACATGCAGCCCTTGTCTTTTTGTTAAGAAATGCTCTAATTCCTGTCAGGTCTCTTCAGGACTGTTACAGCTGTCTGCCCAGTTGAGACAAGACCATGTAGAATTCCCATGTGGCTCTGGGGTAGGAAAGTGTCATTTCCCACCTCCTCTGTGCCCTCCAGGCTGACTGACCTGTCAGACCTGGAGCTGCCCCATCACCTTTTGTGGTAGCTCATGGACAAAGGGGAAGAGGGGGAGTAGTTTTTGCCCCCAGTTTGTGAATGACAGACTGGGATACACTTCTTTCACTTCACAGTAGGTAGATTTTGGAGACTGAAACCTTCAGAGATGGGCTTCTAAAATAGAAGGCTTTCTGACAGGTGTGAAACCTTAAAGCATTGCTGAGCAGGGCCTAGAGTTTGTGGTTGGTAGAATGGGAGTTAAACATTGAGGGTTTGCTTTTTTTTTTTTTCCTTACAGGCAGGAAAGGAAAAATTTATACCTCATAATCAACCCATGAAAAATGTAGTCTGTGATGTTTCTTTCCTGTCTGAGCTCTTAGAAAGCTCCCGTTCCTAACTGAGTCTGTGGAGTTTCTTCACAAGGGCAGCAAATGTAAAGCTACTGCAAGATGTGGGCAAGTGTCCAGCCTGTTTTTGGAAAGCTGCATTCCCTGACACACTGATGAAACAGTCGGGCAGTGGGAGGTCAGTAGGACACAGTGTACCTCTTCTCTTTTTCGTATTTTCCGTCTTGACTGAAATGATTTTGCTGGCAAAAATCAGTGTCTGTAACAGCTGTGAACTCTTCACCCTGCTCTGGGAGACTGGGTCTGTCTTAGACTCTGTTTATTCTTCAGCTTATGAAAGTGGCCACCAACCAAGCCTCTGGAAACCGAGCTTAGTGTAAAGAGTGTGTGAACAATATTAGGACAAGAACTTGCCCTGTGGAGAGGCTCCCCTTTTCCAGGTCTTTACTGAGCTGATAAATGCTCGTAAGATTAGATTACCCAACCTAGTTTTTGATGGTGGAACCAGTGGGGGATGATGATGAGTTTGTGATGTGGGTGGAGAAAAGGAGCACAGAGCAGAAGGAAATTCAGCATCTGGGCTTGGAGCAAGGCAGATCCATTTGTTGTGACCTTTCCTGGCCTTGGAATGTGGAGCTGGGCTGGTACTGTGGGCTGTGCCATGATCAGGCTGTTGTGTGACACCTGTCCTGATGGAACAAAACAGTCCTGGAGCTCCAGATAAAAAGTTTGGCCACCGCTGGCCTAAACCATGAAGGCTGTACTTGTTGCATGTATGGTGGAAGGTTGTCTGAGCTGCCTTGTGAAAATTTGGTCCAGAATGGTTTTCACCACACAATATGCTTCATGTTTGCAGTGAAACCTGAAGTCCAGAACGTGTTTGCGTGTTAATTTTTGGTTGTAAATGCTTCTTGTAGCTCTGAAATTGTAATTCTGGTGTTTTTCCTGTCAGCAAGCCTAAGCAAATTATATTACTGACAGATTTCCAAACACTTCAGTTGAAGAAATCAAAGTTGCCACAATATCAGGGCAAGAAAGGGAAGAAACAACAGACTTAAATGGATGGGACTTGTAAAATGAAATCTGTGTGGGATTAAAAGTTAATTGAGTTTTTCAGGAAAAGGAATACAGTTCAATGAGACACGGAGAGTGGGAAAAACTCTCTTTACTCTTTCTTAACTCATGGTTTAGTTTGGATACCACTGAGTGACTGAGTTAACCAGAGACTGCTGTGGTTTCCTGACTTGCAGCAGGAATATGCCCCTCTCTGTACACAGCTGTGATATGAGAGCTCTCCAGGCTGGAAGAGATTTGAGATACAGAGATGGTTGCAGTGAAGAAATCTCCTTTCTTGAAGAAATCTTCGGGAGTCTTTCTGCAGAAAGTTTAGATGTTTATTGTACTTTTTATTCTGGAACAAGGGGTTTAAAACTTCAAGAAATTTGGTTATTTCCCAATGGTCTTTTAGTTTTTCCAGACTTAGTTGAAATTTGTCAACAACTGTGTTAAGTTATTCCTGGAAAACCGTAGCTTAGTCTTACTTTCCAACAAAATCTAGTTGAAATTATGAAAACTGCTTGCAGATGTAGGATTTAAGGGCATTTCCCCCTCATACACTTGTGCTGGTATCTGAAGTGCCAATCTAACAGGTGAGTGTGGATGAGAACCTACATAACCCAGGAAAAGCAGATAAACAGATCACTTCCCTATGTTTCAGGCCAGGTGGAAACCACACTGATTCATCACACCTGGTTTCCTCTCATACCCCTCAATCTTTTGGATTGTCCAGGGGCAGTTGGTGTCCTTTTATCTAAGGAAGTCTGGGATAACTTGCCTGATCCAGATTCAATGATCCCATAATTCTGTAAGCATCTTTTTCCTGCACTGCCAGCATGAGCAAGATGCCTTTTTGCACAGTGTAATTTGGCAGCCCTTCCTTTTCTTTGGGCTAAGGATGAAATTAAGATTCTGATAAGTTTGTGTTACGCATTTCATCCCAAGATTAGTAGGTTCAGTGTGTCCTCTGGGTTCAGCTCTCTTGGTGCCTCAGGCCTGATCTGGCCGTGGGCAGCGTCATGAGGGTTTTATCCTCACAGATGAGGCAATCCCACTAACTGTGTGTGCCCAGGGGGTTTAGATCCTTTCTCCTCCACGAAACCCAAGGTTTCATGAGCAGGGAGGATTTGTACTAAGGCTGCAGTGAGTAACACAGTGTGGATTTGCAGCTTCAGTTTGGTCCCCAGACTCTGACTGATGAAAGGCCACCGGGGGAAGTGTTTGATTTAGCACTTCCACTGGAAGGAGCCATGAATACCTTGTTTCCTCCCTGCTTTTTTCCCACAGCATGCCAGGGAGCAGTTATGGAGCAAACATTGCATTTTTCCCATTGGCACAAGAGGGAACGAAGAAATTACACTCTGCTGTTGATGGTGTGTGTCATGTCTGGCAGTTATTCCAACATGGCCACGGCACAGCTCAGCAAAGAGACTTCAGCTGGGGTTTTTTTTTCTTGTTTTATTGGGTACAGGTACATACAATTCCAATTTCATCAGTCCATGCTGCCTGCAAACATTGTGTTCTCTCTGTGTTTGCTTCTAGTGAAATAGCATCAGTGTTACGGGCCTGGCTGGATCAGTGCTCAGAGGATTTCAGGGAGCCACCCGACCACACGTGTTTGCTGAAGTTGCTGGATTACCTGAGGAACAATATGCCCAATTCTGACATGGAGAGTAAGGTGCAGAACCTCTTGAAGCAGTTCCAGAACCGAGAATTGGAAACTGCTGGTGAGTCACCTCTTCTTTCTTTCTGTTCCCTCACACTGGAAGGGATTTATGTGGACTGTGTTTCAACACCTCTCATGCTTATCAGTAATATTGTGAGACTCACCAGTGGCTTTTCCCTAATTTTTTTTTGTTGTTTGTTTGTTTTTGTTTTATTTTTGTTCAGACCCAAACACCTCTGTCTGAGGCACTGTGAGGTATAATTTTACAGTGTAGATGCCTGTGTCTGTTCATTCTGGGATGGATTAGGAAATCCAGCACTTCTCTAGTATTTATCCAGAGCTCTGAGGTTGCTGCAGCAGCCAAGTGGTTAATTGTGAGCACACTTCCCATGCCATTGAGTTAAAGCACAGCTGCTCTCTAGCTGGGCTTCTCACTGGAGCCCTCCCCCACAAGGAAACCCCAAACCAGCACAAACCAGAGCTGTGACAAAATACAGCTTGAGTCGTGGGCTTTGTTGTCCTGCAGCTTTTCTTCCTAGTTACCACCTTGTCAAAGGAAATGTCTGTGGCTGTTTTTTCCTATTGGAGTGGCTGGCTGCTGGTATCCAAGGACAGAGGAAAAATTTACGGTATTGGGGGTCTCTTGGAACAATAATCTCCTGGAACAAAAGTGAACTGTAGTGACACACATCTGGGTGCAGCATCAAGGCTGACACAGACCCTTATCCTGGTCACAAAGCTTCCTGTGGTACGTCAGGGGAGCTCACGTGTGTGAATGAGAACTAGAATCAACTTCCAGCTTTGGCAAAGGGGTGACAGGGATTAATTCATGTCATACAGGATAAAGGAAATGCTGGGAAAAAAACTCTTTCATCCTGTAAAAATCGTGTCTGCAGGATGTTCCATAAATACCATGTCAGTGCATAATACTGTGAAATGCCAAATTAACTCAGTCATTAATGAAAAAAGGAGGAATGCACAGAGCCCGGGCCTTTTCCTCATTGAGCACAGGTACAGGAATGGGATGGGTGATGACCTTTCCTGGGTTGGGTTCCCCCAGGTCAAACAAAGAGAGCTCATGGGAACCATGTTTGGGTTCTGTGTTCTTCCTGAGAGGAAGCCCTGCTTCTGCATTTGTTTCTCAAGTAACAGCTGAAAAGATTCTTTTTTGAGTCATAGATGGGTCAGTTTGAATGATAACATTTCCTAAACTGTGGCAGAATAGAGCCTGGTAATTAGAATAAAAGAAGAGAAGGATAATAAAATTAAGCTCTAGAGTCTTCAGAGAAGAGCTTCAGAATTACCTCATATTATCAGGGCTCCATCATTGTTAATTTCAGAGATTCCTTTCAAAATTTTAAAAATGTTTTCTGCAGTTATTGATGACAATTACTGTTCTGGCCTCAATTCTTGCAGCTTGAGCAGAGCAAAGCAAGGACAGGCAGAGCTTGCAAACCCAGAAGTGACACGTGGTCACCCTCAGTGCAGTCCAGGGGGCAGCTGGGCTTTGAGAGGCCTCAGTGGCTCAGAGTGGTTTGAAGATTATGAGATACTTGGCTACAAGAGGATTCCAGCTTGTTGAAGAGTAGGGAAAAGACTGGTTACATATTTCTGAAGGGGGAGAAGAGACACGAAAAAAGAAGAGAAAGATTTGTATTGCACTCCAAGAGCTGGCCTGAAGGGTGCTGGGAAGTTTTGGGTACAGCTGTGCCTGTGTGATGAGGATTTCAAGAGATTGAAAGGAAAAGCAGCAGTTACAAAGCCAAAAAGAGAGAGATTCTTGTAACATTTCAGTTGAAGTCTGTTTAATGATGTGTGTTGTTGTAAAACAGCCGCTGAAAATGTAACTCTGGAACAGAGAGCTCCATTTATCATACTGAGCTCTGTTTGTAAATTGTGCAATTCAAATGTACAGATGGAAATCAGCCTGTAGATATAATTTGTTACAACAAAACTGTAGCAGTTTACAGTGATGATTGTTTTCCTAGTTAATGGAGGAAGGAAAAATGAATATTTTGGAAAACAATGGTTCTGTATCACCTTATCTGCTGTTGTTGATGTTCTGCTTTTTAACGTTATGAAGTCCTGCGTAACATACTTTGTTTTTTGTTAATGAAATCTCACTGGTAGTGAACTCAGCACTTCCCTGAGTGGGAGGGTGAGGGGTGGAGGAGGACGCTCTCTTCATTATAGTCCATGTAGCCACAAATGACACCAAGAAATCTGGTATCTCCCTTTATTTCTGGATGTAAGAGCATCTCTAATGCAGTATTTTGTGGATATAATTGCAGCCCCATCTCTTTGTGGGTTGATAACTTTTTGTTTTAAATTATAAATGCTGAAAATGAGATAAACAGAATTCTGTGAGGATGTTTTTTTTGAGGTGGTGGTGGTGATGATTGGGTTAAACCACTTCTCTGCTAAGAGAATCCTGAACACATCAGTTCTTTCTCTTCCTTTTTATTCCACATTTTCCTTGCCATTTTAATCTTCTGGTCTTTTTTTCTCACTCAGATATGCACCACAGTGGGGCCATTACATCAGGCATGGCCCTTGGGGAGTTCTGCTGTAATTCAGTGATGTTTCAAAATAATCAAACATCTGCTTTGATTTTTTTTTTCTATATAAATTTCCTAAATGCTGGTTTCTATCCTGACCAGATGGGTTCTGTAGCACTTCCTCCAGTGACCTGGTGGATGAAGAGGAACTGGAGATCAGCAATCCAGAAGAATTCTCCTCTTTTCAAGACCATGTTGTGGCAGAGCAGTTGACATACATGGATGTGGTATGTATGTAGAGGATTACATGTAATTATATACATAATGTATATAAAATTACATAAAAGAAGAAATATGTTATTATATTTAAAGATGTAAAGCTGTAAGTAGAGTGTTCCAGAACAAGGTTATTGTTGGGACACAGAACACAGCTCTGTGGTTATCCCAACTGCTTCAGTCACTGGGGTTTTCCCTGCAGTCATTCTGACAATGTTGTTTAAAAAAGAAAAAAAAAAAGAATTATATACTTTGTAGCTTTGTTTGCAAAATTTAATACTTTACACCCCAGAAACAGCATGTTTTGACTAGATTGCTACTTGACCTAAAGGTGTCTAAGTACTCTGAGCTATAGTGCTCTAATTTGCTTTGTCTCTCTCATCAAAATATCATTATATAAAAAAATTTCCCCTTGGTTATGCAACTGCTGTTAAGGTATCCCTTATTTTCCCAGTATTGTTTAACTGACAGTTCTTTTAGGGCATCAAGCCTAAAGTGTATATTTTAAATTAAAAGCAACCAAATCTTTTATCTCAAAATACTATATTAGGTTTCAATCCAATTTGTCCTGTGAACCTGTGCATGAAAGAGGTGTAGGAGAATCCTGCTGGCTCACCAAACCTCTGTTTCATTCTAGATGCTCTTCAAGAAAGTTGTGCCCTACCACTGTTTGGGATCCATCTGGTCCCAAAGGGATAAGAAGGAAAACAAGAACCTGGCTCCCACTGTCAGAGCCACCATCACTCAGTTCAATGCAGTCACCAAATGTGTGGTCAGCACTATCCTGGGGACCAAGGAGCTCAAAATCCAGCAGAGAGCCAAGATCATTGAGAAGTGGATTCATATTGCACATGTAAAGCATTTATTCTGTGTAAGGGTTTTTGGGTAGGTGCCTCAGAGTGAGGGAGTTGGGAGGGATGAAAGGGATTGTACACATTGATCCCAGGCAAGCTGACCTCTAACTCTTTCTGGTTTTAACTGATTCTCTCCGTGATACACCAAATAAGTGTCACAGAGTATCGAGTCCGGTTCCCAAGTGAGTGGCCATACAGGGATTGAGCCCACAACTCTGGCACTAATCTCAGGGTCAAGTCATCATAATTTTTTATTTTTTAATATAATGACCTAACTCCCTATCCCATCATCCCATTATCCAGACCATGTCACTGAGCTCCTCATCCAGTCTTTTCTTAAACACCTCCAGGGATGGCGACTCTGCCACCTCCCTGGGCACACCATTCCAATGAGGGATCACTCTCTCTGGGAAAANTGGGAGGCTTGGATGGATGGAGTGTGGTGCCTGTGATTCCAGGGTTGTGGGGCTGATCCCTGGGTGGGCATTTGCTTGGGAGTTGGGCTAGATGATCCTTGTGGGTCCCTTCCAACTCAGAATAACCTGTGACCCTGTAAAATCCAGCCTAAATCTCCCCTGGTGCAGCCTGAGAGAAGAGATTCACACCCACTTGACTACATCCTCCCCTCAGGTGGTTGTAACTAGCAATGAGGTCACCTCTGAGCCTCCTCTTCTCCAGGCTGAACAATCCCAACTCCCACAGTCAATTTCTTATCTTTAATATTTTACTGTAATCTTTTTAACTCCCCTCAGAGCACCGGGCAGCTGACAGTAAACACAATATCTCTTTTGAAGCTCTCAGCTCTGACAACTGCATGGTTCAGGAAACTGGTATGGGGAAGGTCTTTCACCTCTGCTGTGGCACTGACGTCTGCTTGGTTTCATTATCATCACCCAGTGGATGCTTTATAGCCCATAGGAAGGGATTAGGAAGTTTGATTCCTTAATTTCACATGCAGGTTTCTAATTGCATGGGGCAGCCTGGGCAGGCAAGGACAAAGAGCTTCCTCATCATCACAGGGCAGAAGGGAAGCTGGGACAGGCACTGCTCTCATCATACTTCTCTGTGCATGTAACACTTTGTTCTCCGCCTCTTGATTCAGGGCTTATCCCTTTACTTAATTCATACACAAAATGAAATGCCCCAGTCATAGCTAAACACATGAAAAGTGCATGTGCACATGTCCAACAGCTGGGTGCATCTGTACTCAGCTCCCCCCTTCTGAAGAAAGTGACTTGCTTTGTGCGTGCAAATGAGTGTTTTGAATAGTTAGGTGCCTGAATTAGAAAATAATCTGCTCCTTAAAGTGCAGTTATTCACTGACAATTAAGCCTGTAATGTAGCAGCACGGAGTTCCACAGTTGGTATCTGTGAATTTTGGATCCAGTTTCTTGGTTTAAAAGGTAAACTGACTACTTTCTCCAACTGCCAGCCCTCTGTGCTCCACCTAGATCTTGAGGTTCCTGAGCAGGAGCAGCCAATAGCACTCAAACAATATTTTCTTTAAAAACAAGGAGTAAAAATGAAATCATTAATATCCTGTTATGCTTAAATTTTTTAAATCAGAGCTATTTCTGCACAGGATTCTTTCTGGTTTTCCCCCTGTGAAGGACACAGTGTGAAACAAAATTATTCAAACCAGTCTTAAAAATTCTTCTTACAAACAAATGGCAGCTTGCTTGAGTTTAGTCTGCAGTCAGTTAAATCACTGAGAACACCAAATCCAATATTGAATTCCCAATGTCCTTTAAATTATATGATGTTCAGTTAAGTCAGGATGGTTTCAAATCTTTGTTTCTTCTAGTCCAAACTCCTGTTGTACTGGGAGAAAAAAAAACAGCTGGTAATTTGTGCCTCTGAATTTGTCTTTTCCCCAACCTGAATTTCAAGTTGAATGTAAAGAAATGTCTCCTTCTTAAACGTGTCCATCCCTGAAGAAGAGTTTTGTGGCTTTTTTTGACCTCAGACCATACAAAAATAGCTTTCAGGTCTGGCATGTCCTACCACATGATCTTGAACCTGATCTTTTATTTAACTGTTCAGCTGCTCCAGGTGAGGTGCTTTCTGCCCAGCCTTTCTGCTACAGCCACTCTTAAATGCAGCCTCCTGATTTACACAAAGACTGGTTTTTTTGGTAAATAGCTGGGAGAGGTTGGACTTGCCTTAGTTGTTCAATCATTTTTATTGCAACTCCTGAATGGAGTTGCTGGTTTATTAAGGTCTGACTTCTGCTTGTGCTGAGGTTGCTTTATCTTTGTTAAGTCCTACCAAGGAAACAAATTCATGTCTATTTTCACTGTAAGGATCCTTTACATAATCAGGGTAATAATCAGCCCCATGAAGATGTTCAGAAGTGGAACTGAGGTTTGAATACATTCTCATCTCCAGCAGGAAAGAGTGGCAGGTGTTTTGTCTGGTGGATTTGCATGTACAGAGACCTGTTCTGGAGTTTGTGGTGCCTGAGCTCTTGTTCATGAGTCACCAACAGACAACTCTCCCCCTCCTTGTTGCTCCCATCTGTTTCACCAGGAATCTGTGCTACTCTTGTTGAGAATTAAGGTTTTCATTATCCTTTTCCATCAATCAAAGCTTTTGCTACAGAGGAGCTAAGAAATATTTATGATCCCAATTCTGGAAAAGGTGGAAAGGTTTCTCTCTTTAGCAGTATGGACATACTTGAATAACAGGTTATTCCTTTGCATGTCTTTATTTTTAATTGACACTTAGATGATTGAGAGTTCAGGTTTAAATGCCACATATAAAGAGGCAAAGCCTGGTTTTTCCCCTAAAGGGCAAAAGAGGTTGGCAACTCTAAACAGCTTTGTAAGAAATGTAACCTTTGTGCCTTTTAGCCTGGCTTCACGGACTCAGTTCCACTTTGATTTTTACTGAGGAAACTGGAAGCTGTAACACCAGAATATGTGAAAATGAGGAAAACAATCTCTAAATGCCAAAGCAAATAAAGTGTTTGATGGCTGGAGAGGGGAGAGCTGCTTTTGATGCTCAGTATTTGCACAGCTGCCTGCTTAGCAGGGAGAATGTGCAGCAGGCATGACACTGGGCAGACAGCAGAGCACCAAGGTCTTTGTAATGCTGATATTTAACCCATGTTTCTGACCACTCCTTTCACAGGAATGTAGGATCCTGAAGAACTTTTCCTCCTTGAGGGCCATCATATCAGCTCTGCAGTCCAACTCCATCTATCGGCTGAAGACAACCTGGATGTGTGTTTCAAAGTAAGCCTCCCCCTCCTTCTTCTCATCCTCTTGCTCTCCCTGTCCTGCTTCTTCCTGGGCATCATTTCTATTGGAAGAACCTGCCATTGGTGAGAGGCTCAGGCCCCTGCCATGAGCTCCCCTTTCACACTGAGGGGACAATCTGCCCTTGGGGACACTGGATTCTGTCTTTTTCAGCCTGTTGGATATTCCACAACCTCTTCTGAAGAACTGTGGCACTGGCCACTCCCCCAGCCCCTGCACACCTCTTCCAGGTCACCCTGATCTTTGCACATTGTCCTCTCTCCCATGAAGGTTGAGGAGGTCCAGCTTGCTACAAACCCTCTCTGTAATCCTCTTCTGGTCCTGGTATTTCCATAAAATACATCATCAACTACAAAAATGAAGATAGTATTTCTTCCAGGGGAACCCTTTATTGTATCTATAATTGTTTACCTGACACATTCACTGCCTGCCCCACAGACACCAGAAGTCTCTGTGGTGAAAAGATGGTGTTCTGCTTGTTCAGTTTGGGGAAAACCAGATCTCTTTGCCTTTGCTAAGCAAAATATTATTCTGCCAGTGGTGTATTTCTGTCAGGTAAGGCCTGACTTGACTGGGAGCACCACAAGATCCCAGGAGGGCTCCCAGCAGATGTGCAGCATCTCAGTGGATGCATTTTGGTGATATCATCTTTTCTAAATCCAACTGTTAATGACTGATGATTAAAAACAGAAACCTGATGTGATTTTGAGTGTTTGTTAATGAGCTAAATGATGGAATCTTTTCCTGTGCAGGGACATCATGCTGATGTATGAAGAGCTCTCCGAGATCTTCTCAGACCATGACAATTACTTGACGAGCAGAGAGCTGCTAATGAAGGTGAGAATTAGTTTGAGTTGTGAGGCTTGTGATCTCAATCAAATCCCGGCTTTACTCTTTGTAACCAGCTGCCAAAGCTCATCTCTCCCTCAGAGAACAACTACGGTCCTCAGGGAAGAGAGGGCTATAAAATCCTGGGCTTTGTGCTGGGACAGGAACAGGCTGGTGGACAGCAGGAATTGCAGCCCCTCAACCCACTGCAGTGCTTTTGAGTTCACTGGAAAAACGCCCCTCAGCCTCAGCTGGGGAATTAATCCAAGATGTTTTTCTAGCTATCCTGTACCTTTCTTAGAACTAGGAAACAGGGCTGGGAATTCCAAAGGATCAGGCTTCCTGCTCTGTGTGTGGCCAGAGAGACAACAAAGCAGGCTCTGTCTGGAACAGTTGGACTCCCCTGGGTTAACCCCAACGAGCTCAGGAGACTGAAAGGGGTGAGGGAAAGGTTATGTTCTGCAGGAACTCAGGAATGTTTGTGGCAGGTTTTTTGTGTCCCTATAAACTGGCTGACCAGTTCACTCCTTGGCACTTGTGTCCAGTCTGGCACTTCTCCCTCACCCTCTTGCCTTGGGATCTGGAGGGTGAACACATTCAAACCTGTCAGACTGTTTTGTTTATCATCCATTTATCAACATTTGTAGGTAAATTTAAAGCAAGTGAGACAATAATAAGCATAGAGGGAAAATGTATGTTCAGAACAATTTATTCAGCTCAGACTGAGCCCAGACCTCTGGCTCCCAGCACATCAATCTCTCCAGCTGCCTGAGAGGAGAAAAATTCCAGCAGTGAGAGGAGAAAAATTCCACAGAATAACTAGAACCTCTCCCCTACTTTTCACCTTGGACTATTTGGAGGATTAATATCCACTGAAATGAAAGTCTTTGTTTTCTTTCACTATGAACAGCCTCTCTAGGGAAGCTGTGTTTGACTTTGCCTATCCATCCTACAAATCCAAGTGTAGAGCAGACAAAATGCCACAGGGAACAGGTTGAGTGGCAGGGAGAGGGAGCAGACCCTGATAATAGTTCATGCCACATCTATCCAACCACTGGAAAAAACAGTAACTCAAACATCCCCCTGTGCATCCAGGGAAACAAAGGGTAAAGATCTATTGTGAAATACCTCATCCATTCATAGGAAAGTTGAAGCTGTGGGGATGGAAACCCATCCTTTCGTTTCCTGCGTGGTTTTGGATGAGTCAGTGAGCCACAACCACTGGACCTGTGTTGCAGCAGCAGAAAAACAACAAAGGATTACATAAGATGGAGATGTTGTTTACTTCCAACAGGCCTGATTAGGGAATTAAACAGAAATCTTAAGGTCAGGAGTGCTGGGTAGAGTTCAGGGAAGCATCTGGACACCTGAAGGATGTATAAGCTTTTCTGATTTAAACTCTCAGGGGACTTTCACTCTGGCTTTGGCCAGAGTAGAGCTGTTTTACAGAAAAATTCCTTTATAGTAACCTTCTGGGATTTTATTCAAAATCCCCAATCAGTGTCCAAGTCCCAGAAAATCAACACTTGCTGATTTTACACATACTTACCTGCACAGCAAATATTTTTGCTGGCCTAGCTTGTCCGGTTAAACATCTTTGCAGTCATTTTATACAGACTAACCACTTGGATCCTCCATTAATTGCCTTTTAATCCCTTTTTACCTCACAGGAAGCAACATCTAAATTTGCCAACCTGGACAGCAGTGAGAAAGAGAATCAGAAAAAGTCACAGAAGAGACTGCAGCTTCAAAAAAATAAGGTGCCTTTGGAGTTCTTCCTCCCCTTCTTGAACTGGTAGCATGATTAAAATCTAGAAAGGTCTTTACCAGAGTGAGTGTGCAGGAGGTGATTGATGGAAAGAAACATGTCTTCATCATTTTCAGCTGTCTTGTTTCTGCTCTGCAAGAAAGAATTCCATTATCTCCTCCTGTTTCCTTTAGAGAGAAACCTGGGAAAGCCACACAGATTCCAGGTAGTAAAATACATGCTGTGAATACTGGAGTTCTTGTGATAAAGAAAAGTAGCTCTGGCCACTAGCAGGAGTCTGAGTGACTTTTTGACAAGCTCATGAAGCATCTGACATACCAGCTTGAGAATGGCACAGGCTTCTACAGAGATTGCTTTGTAAAATGTATCTGGGTTCCAGTCTGCTGCTGAAAATGGCTTTTGTCTGCAAGCTGGCAAAGAGTTAAAAGGACAGGGGGAGAGAAATCTGGGATAGGGAGGCCAGAGTGCTGAATATGATTTTTGTCTGTTTGTTTGACTGGAAGAAACACAGATCCTTTTGGATGGTGGAAACAAGTGTTTCCTTCACGAGCCAGGCTGAACTCTGCACAGTGCTGGCAGTTTAAAATGTGAATCCGTAATTACCATTAAAATGCAGTGGATGGCTGGGGAAGATGGTCATTTCTTGGAAGGAAAGAAATGGTGGCTTGATTTCACTTGACTGTCACGTGGAGTAACAAACACATCATCAATTAAAAATACCCTGGAATGAAGCAGAAAGTGCCCACACAGGCTGGCCGGGACCATTCCCCAGCTCTTCCTCTTGTGGCAGGGGACTGAGGAACTCTGCCCCTGGTCCTCAGTGCTTGTTCCACAAGCAGGGTTTGCAGGGGAGCAGGGGACCACCACTGGGAATAAATGGTGGCACTATTGTAATGGAAACCCACTTGGCATCCTGCTCTCCAGGGAATTTGATGTAAATTCTAGATTAGATAATGAAGATGATGTAATGGAAGATAAGGTCATTATAAGGCTGCTGTTTGCTTAAACACATTACTTTTATTTCATTTTCTTACACAGGAGTGTTCTGGAATTCTAATTATTGTAATTTTTTAGTTAATTGATCCAGCATTGCTCTGATCACTTGCAGGGAGTGATGCAAGGCACAGTCCCTTACCTTGGCACCTTCCTGACTGATCTCATCATGCTTGACACAGCCCTTCAGGACTATGTAGAGGTAATTTGGGGCTATTTTTTTGAATCCTAAATATGCCCCCTGCCTTCCCAGCACTGTGTCTGTTCTCGTATCTTCCACTGGCTTCTTGTGCAGCTCTTAAAATTTGTTTTTTAAGCAGAAAGGAGGTGTTATTAACAAGAAACATGTGTGACTTTGCTCTTCTTTAGCTCTTCTCTGATCTGTTCTCTCTCCTTCCAACAGGGTGGCCTGATCAATTTCGAGAAGAGACGAAGGGTAAGTTGAATGTTCTGTGATTTTGGGTTTATTGCTGCCCTCTTCCAGAGCATTCTCCTGGGAAGGCCATTTGTCTTTAGCAGCTGGTTTTTGTGCCTGAGCAATTTTACTGCAAGTTCATGAGGAGGGAGCAGATCCCTGTGTTGTGTCTGTCCTATGAGCTGAACCAGACCTTTGCTTTCCACAAAATACACTTAGTAAATGTCTTCCTCCTCCTGCAATAAACTCTCTGTAGAAAAAAGGCTGCAGAGAGCAAACCATAGGACTGAGAAATAACTGCTGCCAGTCTTTCCTTTCAGCCTGGTCCTTGTTGGTCAGACATACGCAATACCCTGTAGGAGTAAAGGTCCCAGTGTTACCTTAGTCTAAATGAAGTTGTGCCAAATCTCCGTCCTGGGGCCTGAAAGCAGACTTGGATTTGGCTGTGATGGAGCCGTTTCCTGCCCTTAACTGCTCTCTAACCTGCTCTAAACAATTAAGAGTTATTTTGGCAAAGTGTGTATACAACTGGAGCTACAGCAGAGTGGCACATTCTGGTGATACATATTCAGGGTAGCATTTTATGTTCCTGTAGAGCAAGTGTGAGTGTACATTATGGGTGCTGGGGGAAAAAAATCCCCACAGTTCTTATTTGGAAAAACTGGTTCTTGAAATAGTCACTCAGCTGAAACTGAACCTCAGGCCAAACTCAGTCTGTCCTGGATCTGTTGTTGCAGGGGTTTAGTACATGAAAGAGTTTGTTTGGTTTTACCTTGTTTTCTAATTCTGAAATTTAATTTGATTAATTTTTTTCCTTAGGAATTTGAAGTCATTGCCCAAATTAAGCTCTTGCAATCTTCATGCAACAGCTATTGCTTGATACCAGACCAGAAATTCATCCAGTGGTTCAGGAGGCAGCGGCATTTAACTGAGGAGGAGAGGTGGGTTTTCAGTCTGGCTGGTGTCTCTGTCTCACCCCCACCCACCTCCACTCCTGTCAAGTGGGAGTAGATTCCTGAATTTCTTGACTATTGCTACTTTAAAGTCTATAACTAATGATATTGTCTGTACAAAATTAACCCAGTGGCCTCTGTCCTGCAGTTACAAACTGTCACGGGAGGTTGAAGCAGCTGCTGATACCAATGTCCTGTCTCCAAAATCCCAAAAAAGCATGGTGAAGAGGATCAGCACGTGAGTGTGATGGGGTGGGATGGCTCAAACAAGCACTGCTCACTTCCTCAGCTGCAAAACCTGGCTGTGAATGCAGACCCTGCACTGCTCGAAGGAGAAATGTATCCCTGTGTCTGGATTATAAATGTGCTGGATTATAAATGCAGTGTCCATTCTTCCCTGAATGCAGCAGTAAAACAGAGCAAACGAGGATAAAGTCTGGTCTGTTATTAGTTTGAATTGCTACAGACACACAAAAATTCCTTGGAGGATTTTAATATGAAAATTAAGGTTGGCAGAAAGGCATTTGACAGTGGAAACCATCTGGCTTCAGGCTGGAGAAGGAAAAAAATCATGGGGACATGGTCCACTTTGGTGGAATACCACAAAGATTCCAACAGGAGGTGGGGAGAGAACAGGGACATTGAGCTAAACAGACACAGGAAAGAAGAGACTAGCAGGAATCCAGGGAAAGCTGCATGGAATAAAGCACAGCTCAAAGACTGAAGTCAAAATATCTCCAGTCTGAATGTGTTTTGCAAATGAATACTGGAGAAAAGCAGTGAGTGACACTTCTCTGGACTGCATTAAATCATGAAGTGCATCCTGACGTGGCATCTCATGCACCCTGTTTTTCCACTTTGTCTCTTGCAGTGGTTTGTTTCCCTTGCCACTCCTTTCAGTTCACCTGACCTGCATTTAGAAATTAGTTTTGGAGAGGGTGAGCCTTAAATTTACACTTCTCTTGTGATCTCAATGTGGGCATCTATAACTTAGAGCAAAACTGGTATCTCTGGCAGCTTGACTGAAGGCAGGAATTGGCACTGGGGTGAACTTGCCCTTTTGTCTTTTGAAGCCCCTTTTACTGAGCTAAGTGAGCCTGAAAATTTTAACAGACCCAAGGGAAGCACAGAATATTCTGAGTTGGAAGGGACCCATGAGGATCATTGAGTCCAACTCTTAAGTGAATGCCCAGACAGGTATTGAATTCACAGCCCTGGTGCCATGAACACCATGTTTTATCTGTCTGAGCTAATCTCAGGATCATGTCATCATCATCTTTATTTTTTAATTAATTTTTGTAAAACCTAACTCCCTATCCCATCATTCCCTTATCTAGATCATGTCAATGAGTTCCTCATCCAGTCTGTTCTTAAACACCTCCAGGGATGGCGACTCCACCACCTCCCTGGGCAGCCCATTCCACTGAGGGATCACTCTCCCTGGGGAAAAAACTCTTCCTAACATCCAGTCTAAACCTCCCCTGGCATAGCTTAAGGCCATGTCCTCTTGTTCTGGTCCTGGAAACCCAAGAAAAGAGATTGACATCCACTGGACTACATCCTCCATAACAGGACACAGCACTCAAGATGTGTCTGACCAGTGCCGANAACATCCATGGCCTTTCTATCATCAACCAGTCGAGTCACCAGATCATAAAAGGAGATCAGGTTGTTCAGGCAGGACCTCCCTCTCCTAAATCGGTGCTGACTGGATGTAATGTCGTAGTTATTTTGCAGGTGCT
>WEKX01014632.1:8015-20506 GCA_013390025.1 Pitta sordida | reverse complement strand
AGATGGTGGGAGGCTTGGATGGATGTAATGGAGTGCCTGTGGTTCCACATTTGTGAGTTCGATCCCTGGGTGGCCGTTCTCTTGGGAGTTGAACTAGAAGATGCTATAGATCCCTTCCAACTTAGAGTAACCTGTGAACACCAGCACACAGCAATGCAGTGCCATAACAGCGCTGGAGCACCGCACCAGCTGTGCGAGGGTGCGGGGCAAATTTGCATATTAAGGAGCTGCCATTCTATGTGGATGGAGGGCTTCACGGGTAGGGGGCAAGACCCACAGTACCATGGTGCAGACCCAACTGTACATCTTTGACTGCAAATTGTTATATAGAAACAAGGTGGCTGATAATATTCTACTGAGCTTGGAGTATGTCACAGGTAGAATATGACATAATTCTAATATGCTTCTACCTTCTCTTGTTCATGACTCTGTGCCTCCTGTTCCCTTTCTTTTTTTCTTCCTTCTGCCTCTCAGATTATGAGCTATTGACAGAAAATGATATGTTGCCAAATATGAGAATTGGAGCACTTGGATTTTCTGGTGCTTTTGAAGATCGGGACCCAACACAATTTGAAGAAAGACATCTTAAGTTTTTACAGCAACTTGGCAAGGTAGGCTGTTTTGAAATTCTCTAATAGTCTAGAAAATAGCTGTATTTACCAGTTATCTTTTGATGATGCCATATACATTATTTGCACTGAAACTTATGTTACAGAAATTAGTAATTTCAGTCGTATCTGAGTACCACGTGCAGTTCCTTTTTGCTCTTTTTTCACTTTCATGGTATCCTTAGGTAGAAGAAAGTTAGCTGACCTCCACTGAATGATCTCCAATGAATCCAGTCACACCAAAAGGCTAAAGTATTTTCTGTAATGTAGAGCTGCCTCTGACATAATCTTGGTGTATATTCAGTAATCCCTCGAATAGCATGGGGGGGTTGGTTCCAGAACGATGCCATGATAAGCAAAATCCATGAAGTAATGGTAAATGCGGTAAGCTGGGGGGAAAAAAATGTGATATATTGAATCCGCAAATGGTGAGTTGTATATACTTGGGATTACTGTATATACTTGGTATTCAGTTAACAATACTCTGGAGGGGTCTTGCACAGCACTAGTGGGGTTGGGGTTTTTGTGCATGCATATTCTGAGAAATCTGAATATACAGTATCCAAATCGAGTAATGTCTTCAAGATATATGTAGGCCTTGAACTTTTTGGACTTTAGAAGTCAGGATTTACTAGTTTTGAAAGTCATTGCAGCCTGACTGTGTGCAAGCATGCCTAGACAGATGACTGAGTGCAGTTGGCAGATCTTCATCAGTCCCTCTCCTTGTCCTCATTTCCTGTGCTGTTTCCTTCCTTTCATATGTTTCTTTTAGAACTGATACCCATGATTTCTCAGGAGGATTTTGTGGCATTTCACTTAAATAATTAATCGCAGTGACCCTAATGCTTAATACAGCGAGTGCTGAACAAACACTTCAAATGCTATACACTAAGAAACACTAAGAAAGAAGGAATGACATGGAATTGTTTTTAATTCCCAAGTATTTCTATTTGTGGTCTAGGGAAATTTTGGCAGTGTTGAGATGTGCCGGTATGACCCACTGCAGGATAACACCGGGGAGGTGGTGGCTGTGAAAAAGCTGCAACATAGCACAGAAGAGCATCTTAGAGACTTTGAAAGAGAAATTGAAATACTTAAATCTCTGCAGCATGATAACATAGTTAAATACAAAGGAGTATGCTACAGTGCAGGTATGTGCTGTATTGAATACATCTTCAGGTCTATGCCTAAATATGTGTACTGAGAAATTCAGAGAGGTCCTAGTTTTACCAGGACTTAGTACGAAACTAAGGAAGTAGTGTCTGTTGTATACTGTGTCTCAGTACAAGGTGGACATTTTATTCAGTCAACCCATTGCATAATTTGATTGAATTAGAGAAAGTACCATTTTGAGTTTTACCTTACTTCTTTATCTTTATACAAGGATAAAAGTCGTCCTAGAAAGGAGTATAAGGTTCAAGTGGTAAAATGCACCATTTTGTAAAGGTTCTTTTTTTGCTCGATGTAATACAGTAATAGCTCCCTGTTTTGCACTTTGGCTCTCACTACCACTATGCATCCTGGGTTTTTTTCCATGAAGCAGTTTTTGCCACTTCCTCACCATTTCATGGTATTTTGTCAGATCATGTGACCAGCACGAGTGCTGTGGCTGCTGATTGTGTCAGCGAACATTCACACATGCATACAGCCTGCCTCTCCTGTGGCTTCAGGGCAGGACAGGGAACACTCTCAGTACTCCCCTGTCCCAGCACAGCAGCATGGGGAGGGGCAGGGAGGGTGTCCTGGTGCTCACCAGGACTGACAGGGGAGGGTGGTAGGCAGGCCATATTTACGTATGTATAAATCCTCCTATTTTGTGGTTTTCGCTTTTTGTGCCAGGTTTTTGGAACTGAACCTCCACAATGTTCGAGGTGTTACTGTATTCCAGAGTGGATTTACTGATTTCTTGTTCAGCCTAAACAGTAAAGTAATATACAGGAAGAAGTTTCAGAAACAGATCTGTTTGAGTGAGTTAGTGATCCCATTCAAGTTGATGAATTTAACTATGGATTCTGCTCAGGATATTACTGTAAAAACAAAAATCTTGGGTTCAGAATCAGGCTAAATTTTTAAAGATGATAAAATTGGTGACAAGTTGATGTCACTTGCCTTTGAGAACTGAGTTTCATCTTGTGAAGACAGATCTATACACTTTTACTTTGCTTAGCAATAGTAGCTGAAGTATTGAGATGATCTTGATAAGTGATATACTAGTATACCAAACCTATGCACAAATTTAACAAGTTTAAGTGGCTTTTACTGAGGAGATGCAGTTAAGTAATATATGAAAAAATACGTAGTGATCCACAAATCAGAATTTTTTTTTTTTTATATTATGACTATTTTGTTACTGTTTATTGACAGAGGTCCTAAAATATTTATATTTTAAAACTTGCCATGGGAAAATTACAGAAAAATTAAATGCATTTTTATTGTTGTTGTAAAAGGTCGTAGGAATCTCAGGTTAATTATGGAATATTTACCATATGGGAGTTTACGAGATTATCTCCAGAAACACAAGGAGAGGCTGGACCACAAGAAGCTTTTGCTGTATGCATCTCAGATATGCAAGGTAGGAAATTTCAAATTATTTATATTTTTCAACAGAGTTTTGTTACTTTTTGTTTTGGACACACAGATCAAAGGCCTGTTTAACCCTTTCTGCTGAAAGACTGACACTTGCCACAGACTTGCTAACGATTTCTGGTTTCCTATGTAATTCCACACTACTTGCCCATCAAGAGCTTTTGCTGGAGACATTGCTGTGCTTAAGTGAAGCACATGAATATGTGAAACAAGTTAACTGCTGAAAGTGTATGCATGCCTCCGGACATACATCAGGTCCAGCAGCTAAAAGATTTAATGTGTTAGTCCAGTTTCGAGCAAGGAATTAGTAAGGTCTTTTCACCATGTGAAAGTTTGAATGTCTGGAGAGGATCTTGGCTCAGGCAGAGACTCTCTCCTGATTCTTGTCAGGCCTTTTCTGTGGATATTGCAGATGGAAAGTTGTCTCCTGTGAGTGTGGCAGGGCACAATTACCAGACATATGTGGGCTGCTGCCCTAAAGAATTCTTACTAATTGTGTGTAACTTACTGCTTCCATGTCTTTGATGTCAGTATGAGGAAAAGGAATTTAAAAATATTTCTGGTATATGCCTTTAGGGGGTATGGTTGTATTGTTTTATTTTTGTCTGTCTCTCACCCATATTTTGGGGTTTTTCCCCAAAACTACTGGGCAGTCAATGTACCTGAAGCATAATTACAGAATAAAACTAAGGTATGCATAAGCACTCTTTCTGAGGAAATGAGGTGTCACAACAAAGATCAGAGTTTGCCTCTTTTTCAGAATTTTGTGAATTATGTTCAGTACCAAGTATTTTATTAAAGTTTTGTGCATTTTTGTGACCTCTAGTTCTTCATTCAGAAATCATGTGTCTTTGCTGTTTCTTCTAAATAATCTAATATTACTTACAGTTCAAAGTAATTTTTAAAATGTTTGCATGTTGTTAGAGCAGTTTTACAGCTGACTGTCAAAGTTCTGAAAAAACAGAGTATGTCACAGATTGCCTGCATCAGTATATTAACACTTACTAAATTTTATGTCTCAGTAGGGAGAAAAGAGGGTTTAATCAATCAAAATTAAATACAATCTTAGTAGACTAGAAAATAAACAAAAATAAAAGGAGTATATTCTGCCTCACCATGTAGACTAGTCTCAGCATCCTGTACTAAGGTACTCAGAAGCTATTCCGGCTCTTGACTCTGTGAATATTATATTGATACTTCTCTTGCAATGTTTGCTCTTTCTACATCTCAAATCTCTTCTTCCTGCTGTGAATTTTTGTTAGTAATTTTGGGTGGTTTTAATAGAAAAACTTTCTCCCTCTCCCTTGTTCTTGTCTCAAGTGTATGAGAGAATTGAAGGCATGCCCATACATGAGGATTAAGATGAGTGTGTTTGCTTGCTTGTAGTGTTTTGGTTCCTTGCTACAATACTGGGAAAGGTTTTTCCATCGCTTAGTGCTTGAAGTGCTTTAGGTGTCCTTGCTGGAGAGCCCAAATTTAAAGACAGAAACGTTTGAAATCACATAATTAAGCTCACTGTTCGACTACTACCACAGGATTGTGATTTCCACTTAGAATTTGCCTGAATTCAATTAAATGTCTGTCTTAGAATAGGTATTTTCCAGGCTAATGGAAAAGTTACTATCATCAAACTTTAGGACTGTTTTCAGTATAGCACATGGTAGTAAGAAAAAGCTCTGGCATTTTAATAGGACAGTTGTACGAGAAACACGGGAGCCTCACTTTGAAGAAGCCAGATTTGGTATTTTTCGGGATGGCAGTGCATAAGTGAGCAGTGGAGAACGGGACATTGTTGAACTGTTCTGGTCTTCAAGTGCGCTGTGAGAGAGCAGTGATACCACCTTGCGGTGGTGGGTAGTTACGGCGTTTGAGAGGAAGGTTACACTTTACAGCCAAACTCATTTCTGAGGTTTCTCACATTAAGAAAAAAAAAAACGTGGAGAGAGAAATAAGCCTTTTGGCATTAATGTTATAACACTGATGTTCGAAACTTTTGAGTTCAACAACGCTATTACCATAGTTTATTACTTTTCGCTTGTGTTGAAGGAGTGATATGCTTCCTTAAGAAACTCTGACAGTGTGCTTTGTGATTGCTTTCACATGTGAGCTGGGTATCTCTTGACATTGTGTGGTATCGATTTCTGTCCCTCCTTTATTGCTGTCTAAGCAAGACCTTGTTTTACTGGTGCCACTACACCCACTAGCTTCTTCCACATTTTGCTGTTAGGTAGAATAATTAGATACATTGGTAAAAAGGTATCATCAGTAACAAAAGACAACATGGCTTTGGACCAATGTTTTGTTACAGCAATCCATGGAAGTATAACAATAAGCAGAACTCTCTTGATGAAATGGTCCATACAAAAGAGAAACAAGACTTACAAGACAGAGAATCATTGTCACATTCAAAGATTCATAAAGTTTCTTGGAAGCAATGAGGAAAGCAGATGCACAAAATGAATGAAAAAGAGTAAATGGGTAGGTAGGATAGTCATTTCATGTGGTCTACATTGTGTAGCTTTGCCAAAATTTTCTTTATGTATTTTACTGGAAAACTGCATTTGGTCACAGAAAGGGGCTGTAGCAGCTACATAATAAAAAAATATCCTGCTACATAATGAAAAAATACTTAGTTCTGACAGGTGCTCAGTGTATGTCTCTCCATTTAAGGGAATCCCTGAGCTTGGAAACAAGTAACTTGTCAGAGAATACAAATGTTCAAGCACACTGACATTAATAATTGTTTGGTTTTGGTTTTTACTTTGAAGTTAAGTCATCCTCTTAGGGAAAGTATGGCTATGCAAGGGTAAAAGTAACTTTTCCTATTGTATTTGTGACTTCTGAACCTAGGGCATGGAGTATCTGGGTACAAAAAGATACATTCACCGGGATTTAGCAACAAGAAATATTTTGGTGGAGAATGAGAACAGAGTTAAAATTGGAGATTTTGGGTTGACAAAAGTCTTGCCACAAGACAAAGAATACTACAAAGTGAAAGAACCTGGTGAAAGCCCTATATTTTGGTAAGTCTTCTTTCGGTGTATGAAATCATGGCATGTTTTCAGTTTTTGCCATTTTAGCCAATTGTTTTGCGTATTGTGGAATTTTTAAGTGCGAACTCCACAACACTTTCCCAGCATTGTGAGAGTCACATGCATGATGTTTGAATTCGTAGAACAGTGTCTGGGACTTTTCAACATACTTGAAAAAAAACCCAAAAAACTCCCCCACCCAAAACAAACCTCTACTGTTTTATGTCATGATAACAAAAGAAAATGTCATTCTGGACGTGTGAGAGTTACTATGTGAAGATCCTGGAAGGAAATGAGAATGTGCTAATATCTGTGAATAAAGAACACTTATTCATGAAAAATAATCAGTCTTGTTAAAACAAGTGTTTTCAAAACCAAGAAGACATGCATTACCCAGAGCAATTTTTGTTTTACTGTGTGTTGCAGGTATGCTCCAGAATCTCTGACAGAAAGCAAATTTTCTGTGGCCTCAGATGTGTGGAGCTTTGGTGTGGTCTTGTATGAACTCTTCACCTATATTGACAAAAGCAAAAGCCCACCAGCTGTAAGTATGTAGTTAATAGTTGTCAGAGGTTTTTGTTTATTTATTTAAGTTTTCTAGAGTATATGCATTGTTCCTATACCTGAATAGGTTAATACTTACTGATCCTTTTCTGAAAATACCTTAGTGTTTATGAGGCCATATCCAGTGAGAATTAGTAACATGCTAAAAGGTATTACATTCATACCTTGCTTATTTGCACTTCCGGATTTGAGTATTTGCATATTTCCAGATTGTTTTTCAGTGAAAATTATTTAACTATTCACGGAGGTTCCCAGTCGATGCATGTGCAGTACCTCTGCTTCACTGAGGGGCAGCACAGTCGCTCCCTGTGGGGTGGGACTGGCACACCCCCTGCGGGGCAGGAGGGTGGTGCCTCTCGCTTGCTGGAGACTGCCACAGTTCACTCCATTATCTTATGAGTATTGTGGAGGTTACATGGTGGGGAAGGTTTATAACGTGGGTTATAGTCCTGTGGTGCCATGGAACAGCACGGTCCCCTTCCATGGTGGCAGGTGGCCCGTGCTGTGTGCTTGTGCCTGCTCCATGGCGGGGAAGGTTTACAGTGTAACACATGGGGCCGTGGCATGCCGCGATCCCATTCCGCAGTGGCACTGTGCCTGCTCTGTAGGGGAACCTTGCAGCAGGGGCAGTGGTGCCGGATGCAGTGGCACATTCACGCTGGGAACAAAGTGGCTATGCCCTGCCAGGCTCGTTCCACTGCACTCATTTGCTCTGCCACCACAGTGGGGAAGCTTTATAACACTGTGCCCCCGTTCCCATTGCCCACCCGTGTGTGCTAGGACAGGGGTGTCTTGCCGCTTTTCCCTCTAGATGTCCCAGTGTGAGGTGCTCTCCGGCATCTGTCACTGGCAGCACTTTTCTGGGGAGCACCTGCAGAGTGGGAGCAGGGTCTGGCTGTGTGTTTGTGTGTGTATGTATGTGTGCCAGAGGTAACTGTTCCCATAGGTACAGGCAGGGGAGGCAATACCAACGGCAGAAGATAGTGCCAGCACTATCGGGCAGGCCAAGCGCTGTGTGTCCCTGGGAGCTGCGCACCCAGTGCCCAGGGCACCTGGTAATACATAGCCCCAGGGAAAGTGCCAGCATCCCTGGGCTCATGGCAGTGGGACAAGCAGTGTGTGCTGGCATGGGGCAATGGTGGGACATGTCCCCGCTGCTCCTGCTGTGCCAGGAGGAGGCTTCTGTTCCCCCATGCCTACCCGCAGCGCGGCGTGGGGGGACAGCATTCTATTGGGGAGGTCCATACAGCCTCTGCTGCTGCTCCCGCACTGGGGACCAGCAAATGTATCGTAGCAACCATGGTTAAAGGGAAAAAACCTCTATCACTAACACCAACCGCTGCCACAAGGGGCCCCATAGTGTTATGCAACGTTGCAAAGTTGAGGGTTCCTGAGTTCCAAGAGTGCTGGCAGCACAGACCTGCACCAACCCAAGCCCGGGGACACAGGAGTCTTCCCCAGTGTACTGCTGCCTCCTCCAGGGCCACAGGCCAAACGTCCCCTGAGCCCCTGCCTCCGCACAGCCCCGGGATGAGCTTCCCCACTGCGGTGGTGGTGCAAGCATGTGTGGTGAGAGAAGCCCGGCAGCAGCAGAAGCGTCCGCATGCCTGAAGGGAAGCCCATGGATCCTCCAGGTGTCTTTCCAGTCGGAGAGGGCTCAGAAACAGTTCCCATTGCTCCCCTGTGCTGTGAGGCCATGAGGAGGTGCCAAAAACCCTCCCCAGTGCTCTGGGGTGGCAGGGGATGGGGAGATGGGCATGGCTTATTTGCATATTCATGACACATCTATATTGGCGGATTGGGCGATTCACGGGACCCCAGGAGACTCATAATCTGTGAATTTCGAGGTATGATTGTAGTATCAAACCATAAAGGAACATCTGAAAATTACTTGATAGTCTACAGATCTTATCTATCCTGTAACTTCTGACTCTGAAAAATCTTTTAAAAATCTCTTATTGTTGTTCTTTCCCATGCTTCATGGAGGGTTATCCCAGACACAATCATTTCATTGCAAGATTATGTTTATTTCTAATGCTATTCCAAATTTAAGGCTGAGCCAAATACAGGTGCATTAAGCTAGTTTAAATAAGGTAACTTAAAGGTACTTTGTTATATTACCAGAACCCAAGTTAGTAGGTCAGTGAAGTTCAAGAAAGAAAGGAAGAAAGAAAGTGGCTCTTTGCAGACTGTTGAAAGTTATTTTAAAGACAAATTTACAGTGAGTGGAGAAAAATACAACTTACAGTTCTCCAATTGGAAATAGGATTCATGATCTTACTTACATCTAGCAGTCCTCTGAAGGCATGAGAGAGGAGAGTTAAGCCTTTTATATTTACTTGACCTGACTTCACCCATGGCCAGAGACTCAGCCCTAGCAAAAGTGGGTTTGAGAGTTTAATAGTGATAATAGGCAAAAATCTACTTGGAGCTTCTCTGCCTTAACTTCAGTGGACATCTTAGTAATTGATACGAGATATCAGAATTATCAAGGAAGAACTCTGAAGACAAGGGCAGCCTTTCCAGCACAACATACACATTGCAGACACCTGGAGTTCTTTGAAAGAACTATGAACTGGAAAGGGGTACAGGAAGTTATAGGCTCAGGTAGACTATACTTGGGGTGAATCATTTTGATATCTTCATCAGGTTGGTTCTGGTGGTATGTATCAAGAAAATTAAGCAAAGTAGTCAGTTAAACTCTTGGAGTCTTTATAACTATACGTTGTTTTCCCAACTTTGCCATTTACACTTTGAGCTAATGGTTGTTTTACACCTTGATTTCAGGGATCATTAAAGAAATTTATTTGGCATTGGGGGAAAAATAATTCCTTCACGTGAGCTTAGAAATTATTTTCAGTTAATAGTGCCTCCTCATTTACTTCAGCTCTCTGGCAGTCCAAGTGAGGTTTTAATCTACTTTTTGGATTATGTTGATTTTTTGGATAGCAAAGTTTATTTAAGCCATTTTTGCAGACTTTAATTATATTAATTTTTCCGACGAGTAGTTACTGATCAGTCCTACTAACCTTTTTTTATACATCAATATGATAGTATTTGTTTTCTGTTTAGCGTTTTTCAAAGCACCAAGATCTTGTTTTAATGCTTCAGGGAGCTCATTAGAATCAGCTGTGAGTCTTACTCTTTCAAAACTATTTCATCATAGAATCATAGTATATTAAAGGTTGGAATGGAGCTTACAGATCATCTAGTCCCAAACCTTACATTTGCAGGGTCACCTCCCACTAGACTAGGTTGCTCAAGGCCTTATCCAGCCTGACCTTGAACACTGCCGGAGTTGGCGCATCCACAGTCTCTGTGCGCAACCTGTTAAGTATCTTACCACCTTCACAGTATAGAATTTCGTCCAAGTAGCTAATCTAAACTTATCCTCTTTCAATTTGTACTCATTATTCCATGTCCTATAACTGTACTTCCTGATGAAGAGCCCCTCTCCAGCTTCCATATAGGCCCCCTTCAGACACTGGAAGGCAGCTATGAGGTCTCCACATAACTTTTCTCCAGGCTGAACAGCCCCAACTTTCTCAACCTGTCTTCATAGAGAAGGTGCTCTAGTCCTCCTTTCAACTTCATGACGCTCCTCTAACTCGCTTCAACAGTTCCATGTCCTTCCTATGCTGAGGCAACAGAACTGTACTCAATACTCTGGGCGGAGTCTCACAAGAGTAGAGTACAGGGGGAGTATCGCTTCCTTTGACCAGCTGGCCATGTTCCTTTTGGTCTGTCCAGGATTTCATTGGCTTTCTGGGCTGTGAATGCACATGGCCAACTCATGTTGAGTTTTTCATCAACCACAACTCCTAAGTCTGTCTTCATAGGGCTGCTCTCAATCACTTCTCCATCCAAACTGTAAATTTTGCCTGGGGTTGCCATGACCCAGGTGTGGGACCTTGTCCTTTACTTTGTTGAACTGCTTGACGTTCACATAGGCCCACCTCTCAAGCCTGTCAAGGTCCCTCTGGGTAGCATCCATTCCCTCCAGCATGTTGACTGCTCCACAAGCTTGGTGTCACTACCAAAGATGTTGAACAGTATCAGCCCCAGTGCTCACGCCTGAGGGACACCACTCATCAGTGGTCTCCTTGGGGACAATGAGCCATTGACCATTCCTCTTTACATGTGGTCATCCAGCCAGTTATTTATCCAGTGAGTGGTCCATCCATCTTATCCATATTTCTCCAATGTGTACAGAGACAAGGATGTAATGCAGGAGTTTCAAATGCTTTGCGTAAGTCCAGACAGACAATGTCAGTTGCTCTTCCCCTCTTCACCAGTGCTGTAGCCCTATCATAGAAGGTCACCAGATTTGTCAGGTGTGATTTCCCCTTAGTAAAGCCATGTTGGCTGTTACCAATCAGCTCTTTGTTTTCCTTGTGCCTTAGCTTAGGTTCCAGAAGAATCTGCTCCATGATCTTGCCTCCCACAGAGGTGAAACTGATTGACCTGTAGTTCACTGGGTCTTCCACTTTCCTATTGTTAAATATTGAGGTTATATTTCCCTTTTTCCAGTCATCAGAAACTTCACAGTAACCATAGCAATTTCATCTACCAGCTTTCTCATTAGGTCGCACGGACTTCTGCATATTCAGATTCCTTAGATCGAGCCTGAATCAGGTCTCAAACCTGATCCTCTCCTATAGTGGCCTTAGGATCTTCATTCTCCCAGTCTCTGTGTTTGCCTTTCTCAACCTGAGTGACTTGAGCACTTGCTGTTGAGGACTGAGGCATAGAAGTCAATGAGCACCTCAGCCTTCCCTGTGTCTGGTGTAGCCAGATCATCAGGCGATGATCAATATTTTAAAATATTTTTCAGTTATTGCTTTAAATTTTGTATATATTGTTCTATTTTATTCTGTTCTATATTATTATTCTATTTTACACACACACACAAAATCTGTAATTATCAGTGTATTCCCTGGACTTGTAATTTATAATGTTATCATAATACTGCAGCATGTTTTTTTCCTTTAAAGATGATATATAACAGTTAGCCTTTTGTTTCAGGAATTCATGCGCATGATTGGAAATGACAAACAAGGGCAGATGATTGTCTTTCATTTGATAGAGCTTTTGAAGAATAATGGACGACTACCAAAACCAGATGGATGCCCTGATGAGGTGAAGTATTGTGTTAACATGTTAATATAGTCTGAAAGGTGCTCATATAGAGTGTGAGTGCCTGGTAAATGCAAAATTTGTATTTTGTGCTCCTTGAAGTACTAAACTATTTATTCAGTGGCCAAGTGTTGTTTTATCAGTTGTATGAAGAGTATAATCATATTTCTTTTCTGATTCTTTAGCTTGGACTCACTCAGGAGCCTAGAATATAGTCTTGCTAAGTACATGAAGTGGAACTATAGTGATCCTCCACATAGTCGCGATCCGTAATATGCGAGATCCTATACTCGCTGTTGATTTTCCAGTGAGTTGTGGGACCTGGCGCGTGCACAGAGTCTACCACAAACCCAGTCTGCTCACAAATACGTAAATTGGTTCCAGCTAGGAGCCGCCGCGACACCGCTGGGATGTGTTTAGTGTAAATGTGTGTTTTTGCATGGCTGGAATTGTCCTCCGCTGGGCTACAAGACGAGGTGACAGGGCTGCCGTTGTGTGTGTCTGTACATACAGTGGGAGGCACCTTACCCCATCCCACGGGGGCTGGCGCCTGGCTGCGCTGAGC
>WEKX01014629.1:794625-804902 GCA_013390025.1 Pitta sordida | reverse complement strand
ATCCTAATAATTAGCAATCACTTATTCTTTCTCAAGTATCGTCCTTGCCCAAAACATAATTCATAGTTTACTATGACAAACAAGCCTTCTAGTACAAACGTAATGCATAACAGCAAAAGCCTTTCCTTTCCAATCCACCCAAGAAGGTTTCTGAATTTAACAATTTAGAGTTTTTACTGAGCTGACAAATAACAAGTGAAGACCTGGTCTTGAACTTCATACAGGAGTAAAGTTAGTCCATGTTGTACCTTAAAGAAGTATCCCACATCTGATGAAGGAGCTGACCAGCTTGTTATTTGGTCACACACACAGACCTTCTTTTTCCTCAGTATGTTTCCAAAAATGTTTATCAATACTTTAATATATGGAATATATATATGTTTATATTTACATAAACTATGTGAAAAAGCATATACTGTATAGATTTTATATGCTTTAATGTACATATGTAAAATATACATAATTGTGTATGTAAATACACCTGTTTTAAACGTGTATTTTAAATTGCAACTGAGAAGAAAAAGCACTAAACAGCATTAGTTCACAAATTCAAAAAAATGCTACAAATCAACAAAAATGTACCAATTTTAGGAAACTACACTCTCCATGGAAGAGCCAAGTTAAGCTATTATATTATTTATTCTGTAAATGGAATAAATACATAAACTGAAAAATAGTCTGACATTTAAAAGCCTCTAAAGTCCCAATCTTTTGGAACACAAAAGCTGCTAAGTTGAAGAGCAACGGAGTGTGCGTGGAATGAGCAGAAGATGACCTGAACACAGCTTACACTGTTCAGCTAACTGACCACAGACTTTGCTTAAAAAAAAAAGACACATCACTAAAATATAGCACACAAATCTTTTCCAAAACAGACCAAAAGTGTGTCTGCAGTCCTAACTCCTCTCATTTCTATATATCTTGAAATTTAACTTCGCTCTGGTTTTTAGATACTCACTTTTAGAACTAACAACATACGTACTCTGAACATCTGGGCAGAAACAACATCCTGAACTTCAGATTAAAAACTGATGATGTGGTGAGAGAGCACTTTTGTGTAATCATACTAAATACTCCATTATGCATCAATTAATTTACTGGCATCTGACAGTGCTGCAGTATGGGGCCAGACACACATGCAAACCACATGAACACATTAAACCTTTGTAGAGATCACAGTCTCTCTGCTGCATGAAACCTGAGAACAAATTTGTATGAGAACAGCCAGGAGTGTATGACTCCCTTTCTATTCACACACTGGTTTATATACCTTACGTCTCTCCTTAAAACCAGTAACACACAGATAACATTCCTTCAGAATTATAGTTACATTAGTGACAGAAAATTTACTTTTTAAAAAGGTCTTTGTCCAGCATAACACCATCTGAAGTTGTCTGAAGAGTCAGTCTTAACATATCCATGCACTCTTTCAATCGAGGATCAGACGTACGCAATCCTGTAGATTTGAGTGCCTATTACAATAAAACAATAATTACTAAAGTGAAAAGATATGCTACTACAATCAAATTATCTACTGATCAGTGTTTTTATCACAATAAGAGACATCTGCCACTGCATTATCAACAGAGACATTTTGATGCCTTATTGATCCTTTGACTTTTTTGATGTCAAAGCATTAAAATAATTGGAAATCCACAGTGGTCCAACTGCATTTTACGCAAGTACAAATACTATCCCACCATGCCATAGGCACATATGCCTTCAAGCACAATCTTTTGCACATCAAAGAAGTGGATAATAATACTAATACACTCATTCTTTTACTTACCTACAGAAATAGCATTAGGGGAAAAAAACCCAGTTACATTCCTTCCCACAGTTGAACACGTCTAACAGGAATTCTTTGCTTTGCATTCTTGCATTTAGAATGTTAAAATAACCTTATGGCAGTCAGCCCTCATACAGCAATCTGGCACAGCAAACTTACAGTTATGAATTTATGAACTGGTATTTTTTCTTGTCCTTCTGCAATTGTATAGAAAAGTAGATCTTCTAAGCTCGGAAGGAGACCTTGCTTCATTTTACTGGAAAACAAAAACAAAAGAAAAAAGCATAGATTATTTTAGTGTCTCTTTTCATTTATGCAGATTTTTGCATTCTCAGTGAGATACATTTGCATTACCAATGTAACTGCTACTAATAATGTCAAAGAACACTTTTACCACTGAACACAAGTTCAGCCTCCAGTAGAAAAAATCAGCAATATTAGAAGTAGTATATGTACACAGATTTTACAATAGCAAACACTATTCCCTGAACACACTCATGTATTTACTGTCGTAACATTTATTGCTATGATTATATTTAGACTTTTTTGGGGAACAGATTAATGACATCTCTTCTTGATATTAAAGAGGATACATAAGCTACTTTCAGAGGATAAATTATTTATAAGATTCAGAGACCTACGTGCCTCATAAAAACATTGTAAGAGCATACTGACCCAATTGTTTTACAGGCAAGAGAAGGAGATAGTGAATACGTAATATTTTCTTTAAAATAGTCCTGTTTGGAGTCCTGAAGTCCTTGTGCTCCTAGAAGCTTATGTAAGCCACATCGGGTACCGTGAAAGCAAGCAAAGCCATCTGCACTGTAACTCTCATCACACACATTTAGCAAAGTAAACGTGCAGTGCAGGTACACCTTTAATGGTCACTGTGCTTATCCATGTAAACACAGCGGCTCTCCAAGGACTCCAGGTGCCGTGTGCTTCACTCTGACAAAAGCTTTCCCTATGCCTTTGGGTTTTTGTAACTTTTATCTCCATTTTATGTGAAATCTGAAGGAAACCTACCCGATTAAGCATGGAGATTCCTGCTAAGACATAAAACTGGAATACCAATAGCGTGCCATCAAAGGTTTTGGAAGTTTACAGGTTTAGCCTACAAGAAGTTTTGCCTTTCCCTGATATTCCAAAGCACCCTGCAGCAGGTAGGAGTCCAAGTCTGCACTCAGCTCTTTACCCTTCCCCCTTAAGTACGGCATGATAGCACACAGCTGGAATAGGCACTTCCGAACTGCCAGGGGCAGCAAAAACAAAGGGATTCCGATCAGTTCTTTTAGTCCCCTGAAGAGCTCAAGTTCCTTTCTAGGCAAAGTCAGCTTAGGAAAGCCGATGTTCTCTGGTCTGATAGGCAAAAATAAATAAAATCAAAACAAAACAGTTCTCTAGCAAATGTACACATTAACTCAAATGCCAAGTATGCAGTCTTACATTATTTTAGCTATCAACTCCAAAGGTCAATTTTATAATCCAATAATGGCAATACATTGCTACTGTATTGTAACACATAAAAGTTATTGCCTGAAACTAGAACGCTCAATGGCAATTTATGTATTTTTATACATTTATGCATGTGTGTACAAAAAACAGGTCCAAATTCTAGTCATTGAAGTTTTCACAACATTAGTAATTCATTGAGTAACAGAACTCAGGGTTGAAACTGCAAAATTATAACACTACAATTAGGCACAGACACCAGGGAGGCCAATGCAATCTTACAGACTGACCTTTTATCCTCTCTCCTCTCCCGATGCTTAAACAAGTCAGACTTTTAAATATTTTTAATAAAAGTATTATTATATCCAAATATACTTTTAAATTTAAGACAACCTCTAGATTGCCCGTACCTCCCTGCTTCCTTCATTGCTAGCTGCGAAAACCAGTAGTAAAAAATATCAACTCTCATTTTCCGATTTAAAACACTGCACTTACATACCAAGAACAGAAGACAGCTTTGTAAGCCAACAGAACTTTCCTTGTCTCACGGCCCGGATTTTTTTTAAATTATGCTGGCTGACTAATGCACAGACAGGCTGGCAATTCAACCAACACAAACGCTTGCAACTACCTCAAGCAAATAACTCAACACCCCTTTTCCTTCCAGGCAACATGTTTCACCTTCAATCTTTGGAGAGTAATATATGCAGTCAAGCCAATAGAATCAGAACTACCCAATATACCAAATAAAGCCTCACCCTGTGTCTGCATCTTAACTCTGCAGGTATCTAATTCTAAGAGTTATGCTAAATTACATTGTCTACACTCCTGGCATCTTCACCATTTACACAAAGCATTTCACTAAGCTCCCCAAAGCATCAAGATTTCACATTTTAAAGAACTTCTCCGCTACACAACTCACGCTGGACTGCTGAAGGTGCAGCAAAGGAAACTCTCCTAGTTCACTACAGCAAAACGAGTTGGCAAAAACACAGAGAAATTTTAACTGATAATCCATTCAACTGCACATTTCTGAGGAATTACTCAGAATTTTACAGCTGTTCAAAGTATGGAATTTCTACCTAGAAAGGTGTAGGAAAAAAGCTTCAAACATTTGACCAAGATTTTAGCTGCCTCTCTGTAAGATTTTACACAGGATAAAATCTCTCAACACGGTTGCCCTATCTTTCATATCTGCTGCTGTTCAATATTGGGTCACTCGGCCTAATTAAACAATGGATCTGCACTGACTACCAAAGCAAAGACGATGACATTCAATATATTTACAGAAAAATTCCTCTTTGTCAAATAGTCCCTCTTTTGATAAAGTTTATCAGCTAAATAGAAGTGAAAAGGTTTGCTCTGCAGTTTATCAGATCAGTCACGTCAGTAACTAATGTTTGCTTAACCTAAGAGATGTGTTTTGGCACCATGAACACACTTAGTGAGATAATTCTGCTCAGCACATGTAAAAAGCTGTTTTTCAGGTCAGGGAACTTGCATTTTCACCGTCAAATTAAGTGGAAATTCCAGTTTACCTGATTTCACGAATAATGATTTTTGATACTTATTTCTCTTATTTAAAGAAAATAAATAATTACACCCCAGCTATTACACAACTAGTATTCTAATCTGTGGACTACAATACTGGTGGATGGGTCACAGTGCTCTTTAAATACAAATCAATGAAATAAATAGGAATTCCAAGCACAAGGACTGTAGTCCACATCATTCCTCCCCTCAGCTCTTCCTTTTGCATCAGCACACTGCTAACACCAGATTCTAGGGAGGATTTCATTTTGACAAATGCTGAATTATAATTTCTACAATTTCCACAATAGAAAAGATTAAATTTCAAATACTGCAAAACATTCCTACTTTGTACTTCAAGATATAACTGCCAAAATTCAGAACAGGATTTACAGAACAACAAATGATACACAGATATGATATTGCCAATAATAGTTTCAGGTTCATTATTAATCATAAAACATCAGTCATAAAAATATGAGCTCACAGTTACTGTCTCAAATGATGGTCCTGGTCCCTCGGGGGTCTGTTCTGGGACCAGTACTCTTTAACATCTTCAGAGACACACACAGAACCCCCTCAGAAAATTTGCTGATGACACCAGACTGAGTTGTGTGGTGGACAAGCCTGATGGACGGGATACTATCCAGAGGGACCTGAACCAGCTCAAGAAGCTTGTCCGGGTATGAACCTCACACGGTTCAATAAGGCCAAGTGCAGGGTTCTGCACCTCGGTCACTCATATCAACACAGGCTGGGGGAATGAACGGAACAAGAGCAGCCCTGCCAAAAAGGCCTTAGGGATGCTCTTTACCAATAGGACGAAAGGCTGGACATGACTCAGCCATGTGTGCTGGCAGCCCAAAAAGCCAAACAGGCCCTGGGCTGCATCAAAAGCAGCATGGCCAGCAGGTCGAGGGAGGCGATTCTGCCCCCCATTCCACTCTGATGAGACCCCACCCTGAGTGCTACATCCAGTTCTGGGGTCTCCAGCTCAGGAAAGGCTGGATCTGTTGGAGCAGGTCCAGAGCAGAGCCACCAAGATGATCAGAGGGGTGAGCATCTCTTCTGTGAGGTAAGGCTGAGGGAACTGTGGCTGTTCAGCCTGGAGAAGGCCCCTGGGAGACCTCACTGTGGCCTTTCAGTACCTAAAGGAAGGTCCATTACAGACTTTTTAGGAGGGTCTGTTGTGACAGGACAAGGCATAATGGTTTTAAACTAAAACAGGACAGATTTGTATTAGATGTAAGGAAGAAACTTCAGTATGAGGGTGGCGAAATGCTGGAACAGATTGCCCAGAGAAGTAGTAGATGCCCCATCCCTGGAAACATTCAAGGTCAGATTGCATGAGGCTCTGAGCAACCTGATCTAGTTGAAGATGTCCCTGGTCATTGCAGAGGGATTCGAGTAGGTGACCTCTAATGGTCTCTTCCAAAATACACTATTCTGTAATTTGGTGAAGGCTGCAAAGGCTACAAGCCACAGCCTGTAGCCACTCTATCTAGAACAGGCTGTCACCATACTATAGACAAGTATCCCCAACCAAGAGACACAGACAATTGTCAAGCCACAAAAGAACTACTTTCTGTCCATTTGCATAGCGAGACACTGATCCCATAACACAGGTGGGTAACTACTTACCCAAGAACTTACCAAGATTCAAGAAACAGCTATGTATTTATAAACTTAGACTGTTTAGCAGATATCAAAGTGTTTATGGTAAAACCAAGAAATGTTGCTTCAAAACCTTGGCCTCTGTGCAAGTTATGAAAGGTCTAATGAAAGTGCACTTCTAACAGTTTCTGGCATCTCTGAGTATTATATCCACACTCCAACAGGAGTGGCACTGAAATGAGCCACTGTCTGGTTGCTACAGTTATTCCTCTGGGATCCTGACTGGAGGCAAAAGCAGAATTTATTTTTAAAGGTATCTCCAGAATTCATCTCAGTCTTTAAAAAAGTGCATTACCACTCCCTCGCTGTTAAAAGAAATAAAATTTATTAATAAAAGCTAATAATCTTCCATTAACTATATTGTTATATTCCATATACCAGTACCCATCACTATTGCAATTTAGCTGTAAAAAGTTACCAAATTATCTTTTAAAGTTAGGATTGCTCACATTTTGCTCCTGCCTCTCACCTTAATCAAGAAAGATGTTTTGTTGCTCAAACGTGTCCACACAAGGGTAACGAGGATGGTGAAGGGACTGGAGCACAAGCCCTGTGAGGAGCAGTTGAGGGAGCTGGGATTGTTTACCCTGGAGAAGGAGGAGGCTCAGGGGAGACCTTATCACTCTCTACAACTACCTGAAAGGAGGTGGTAGCCACACGGGGGTTGGCCTCTTCTCCCAGGCAACCAGTGACAGAACAAGAGGACACAGTCTTAAACTGTGCAGGGGAGGTTTAAGCTGGATGTTGGAAAAAAAGTTTTCACTGAAAGAGTGATTCGCCATTGGAACAGGCTGTCCAGGGAGGTGGTGGAGTCACTGTCCCTGGAAGTGTTTTAAAAAGAGACTGGATGAGGCACTCAGTGCCCTGGTTTAGAGGATGTGATGGTGTTAGGCAATAGGTAGGTTGATGATCTCAAAGGTCTTTTCCAACCTTGGTGATTCTGCGTGATCCTTTTACAGATAAAAATACAGACAAAAGATGAATGATGCACACTCATAATGAATGAAAGTAAAAGTGAACAATGTAGTTATATTGAAAATAGAAGCAAATGCTATTAAATTATACACATCTATAACTGAGGACTGTACTAGGTTATTGTGTTTTAACTCAGGCATGAGCGTAGACATGACTGCATTTTAATCCAGTCTTCATTAATTAAATTCACTAGTCTATGACCACTTTCGGTTTAAGCTCAATTATTTTTCCTCTCCAAAACAGTTTCAGTTTCAGCTGGATACACAGTGTGAAGGCTGGATAGCAGGCACAAGGAGGTGGTGAAGACGTTTAGGAAAAAACACGCAAGAGGATCTAGTTATGCAATGGGATACTAGTTATTTCATCAGCCACAGACCTCATAAATTATTTCCTCTATGAGGAATTAAACTGTTCTACAGTTCTGCACAGCCTTTGCAGAAAACGTTTTAGGCTTTCACTTGCAACTCCCACTCTCTGTACACAGAGACTGTTAGGCAAGTGAACAAGCAAGACAACCTCAGTGCTGTCTTTTGACATTGTGGGTTATTCCAGCACCCCAGAACCATGACCTTACAACCAAACAGAGAAGAATAATCCCCCAACACTAACAAACAAATAAGAAAGTATAAAAAGGACTCCTGCCCTTCCAGTTGGGGTCACAAACCATTTGCCAACTCAAATGCTGGATGGCAAAGTGTTGGAATCAGCAGAAAACACAGACTGCACTGACTTAGCCCACTTGTCAATGCAGTCCAGAAACCCATCTTTTGAAGAACTTCACTTTTCTTCTAGACCCTGGATTCTGTCTTAATATAGCAATGATTTCCACATGTAATGTACTATTTACAAATACTTAAGGGAGATTTTCATACCTCTGCATTAAGAAAAATAAGAATGAAAATATCCAACAGCCTGACTAATGTGCCACTAGGAATTCCTGCACAGCCTGAAATGAAAAGGAAGTTTCCAGCTTCTTCCTTGTTCATAAGTACATGCAAGATGTTTTACAGAATTTCTCCTTGTTCATTTTTCAGTAAGGCTCAAAGAAAAAACAGCTGACTTTCAAATACACCCTTTTGTCATAAGCCAAAAATTATTAAAAGTGTTTAACTGGTTTGTGATTAAATGGCTATACCACACATATTTAAAATTACAGGATTTCCCTAATTGATGCTAGCTGTAAGGAAGATGGCAACAGCTCGGTTTAAGAAACTGTTACCTCTTCAATAAATCACCTTTCCAATATACTCAAAAAACCATCACAGTTGGCATGATGGTTTTTTCCAAAGCTTTTAATGGCAGTGTTTGTATTTCTTATTGAAAACAGAAGGCAGCCTTTATAAATCACTCCTACTTCAGCCACAGCTGAATCATTTTTTTTCTCCAAAATATTATGTACAGAGCCAATTCAAAGAGGAGACTTCATGTTTGTTTAACAATAGTGTAACCACAACGCCCATACACTTGTGCATTACACTGTATATGGTTACATAACCTGACATGAATGCATCTTTTAAGGCACCTCACAGCAGAAATGGTAAGTCGTGCCTACAGAAGGCTATAACCCATTGAACCAAGATGAGCAGCTATGGCATTTGCTGGGAAAAAGGGAGAAAAACAAGGTGACAGTCTCCTTCCATACCTGCCATGTTGAAGGAGTGCAAGTTCATGTTAATCCCCCTCCTCCCCCTGCTGCAAACCACAACTCAAAAGCAGAACTACGTACTAACAAGCTAAGGGTTGAATTCTTCCTGACTGCTCCTGTGGAATCTCTTCCAGACTTCCTCTTAATATTAGACTAACGAGACTTTGCTCAGTGTAAAAACAAGGCACTTGTTGGCTCTGTTTCTTCTGTCATTTGCTTTTTTCATCTAGGTAACAAGCACAGCAAACAAACAGCTTGACAGAGCAGTTTTGGGTTAGATTTGTATCATGTCACCCCATAATCGGCACACAGGATGCCTACAGGAAAGCCATGAGACACGTTTTAAACACACACAAAGGAGATGAGACCTCACGGGGCTTGTACTTAAGTTGTCAAATCTCTCTTAAAAGTTTATCAGAGATACTAAATGTACCCAAACAAGTAATGGGCAAACTGTCACACAGAGGGTGGTAGGAAATGAACAAGACTTTTACGACTTGCAAAATGCTGAGGACTAACAGAACAGAGTGCTCTGCCAGCCCATTACATCCTACCCCTAGTATCCACTACCAGTCACCACCAGGGATAAACCTGGAGCCGATGCATCTCTCCCTGACCTTCTCTTTTAAATAATATTTCCGGTTCTGAGTGAAGGAATATTAACTTCAGAAGTGTATACAGCCTTATCACTCTATTAACTGCACGTACCTTTGTCACTAAGGGACAAATAAGGACCTCTTGGCCCTGGCACACATTCTGCAGCACCTGTGAACATCTGTACTCGCCACTAAGGGGTGGCGGTATCTGTCCCTGGCTGCGCTAAATCACAGGATCTTTAGGGTTGGAAGGGACCTCTGGACATCACCAAGTCCAACCCTGCAGCCAAGGCAGGGCCACCTGGAGCAGGTGACACAGGACCGCGTCCAGGTGGATGCAGGGGCGGAGAAGGCAGTGCCGCGAAACTTCCCAGGCAGCACTACGCACCACGTACACTGCCTTTAATAATTAATGCAAGATGACACAGCTTTGGCTCTTCTCGGGAAATATTTTCGGGCAAGAAGCAGCGCTAGGACGAACATCCCACCGCACGCTGCCGCTCCGACCATCAGCACGGGGGAAACAGGGACCCCCACGGGGCGGGGAGAGGAGCCCTGCGGGGCAAACACGCCCGTCCGCGCTTCCTTCCCGTGCCGAGCCCGCCCACCGCCGCCC
>WEKX01014629.1:718500-794555 GCA_013390025.1 Pitta sordida | reverse complement strand
TGCCACGCCCCCACCTCGCGGAACGAGCCTCTGCGCGCGGCCACCGGGGCGGGGACAGCAGCGCCCCCAGCGGGCGGAGCGGGAGCGCGCGGGGAGCCCTGGGGCGGTGCCTCCCTCACTCCCTCCCTCCCTCACTCCTGCCTTTCCTGCCTCCTGCCTCCTGCCGCCCCTCTCTCCTCCCTGTCCTCTCTCCCTCCCTCCCTCGCTCGGCGCGTTGGGAGCGGGCTGTGCTGCAGCGGTGTCGGGTTCAGGTTGCCATGGTTATGGCCATTTCTTTTAAACTGTACATGTTCCGTTACGAAGTGCAGGACCTGTGCCATGCGCGCAGGGTCACAGAGCTACAGGGATGTGCTGAGTTGGGAGGGACCCACAAGGATCATGGAGCCCAACCCTGAGCCCTGCACATGACTGTCCCCAGGGGTCACACCATCTGCCTGAGAGCGTCGTCCAAACACTTCTCGAGCTGTGTCACCCTCGGTGCTGTGACCACTTCCCTGGGGAGCCTGTTCCAGCACCCAGCCACCCCCTGGGGGAAGAACCTCTTTCTAACACCCAACCTAAACCTCTCCTGACACAACTTCAGGCCATTCCCTGGGCTCCTGTCGCTGATCACCGCAGAGAAGGATGCGCTGGCCCTGCCTCAGCCCCCCCATCCTGCAGGCACCTTAGGAAAGGGCTCTGGAAATGGGAGCCTCTTGGAAATACCCTCAGCAGGCACACTAGTTCCCAAAGTCTTTGGGCCAAATGTTTCTGGCAACGAGCAGAGCTACTAAGGGCCTTCCACATACTTTCAATAAAAATGTAACTGCGTAGCTCATTGCCAAAATTTATGTAAGTCGTAGTTAAATGTCTGGAGGGGGGTGTAGGGGTGTTTGCGTGTTTGTTTGTTTGTTTGAAAGCAAACCTGGATGCCCGGGTTCATCGAAGGCTTCTCATCGAATGTGAGAACATTTTGCTGCTGCTCATCTACAGGTCTCAGTTTGGGAACCACCAACCCATAATTGTTCGATATTAAAGGCCAGAGTGGGAAGAGCAGCAGAAAATAACTGCAAGGCTTCAGCACAAGGTGTAAATGTCACTCCTCATATACACTCACATTTCTGTCACAGCTGCCAGTATAAAGCATTTTGGAAGTCACAAATCTTACAGTTACTTAGTGAAACTCTTTGCTCACATTACCAATTGCTAAATTTGTCCTGCGTGAGTATGAATCTATATTATTAAATTGTATCCGTTATAGGTAACAGTAGAAGAGGAGATTTCTTGTCATCTTACTTCGTCTGCAATGCCAATGTGAAAACCAGCTTTTAAATTGTTCCTGGTTTTCTCACTTTCTGAGCAAAAATATAAATACTTGTGGAGCTGTGAGTTTATTCCTGCTAAATATCCTTGTGAACAAGCTCCACATACAGTGAGATTTATTTCTTCTGGTGTGTTTATTAAGTTTGGCAGAGGTGGGGGCAGAGAAGTTACAGCTCTAAGTCAAAATGATCTTGCTGGATGCTTATTGGAATTGTTTAACTCCGAGGATACTGATATTTTGTTTTCCAAAACCTCTTAGATTGAAAGTTACAGTTTTGTTACCTGTTTTCCATGCATCCTGCAATAATCACAGATAGACATTATGAATGACTTTCACTTATGCTTATACTCACACCACAGAACAAATACCCACAGGAGTTCCCTATGCTAATATATTGTCACAACAGCCATGAGGGTTTTTGGAAGTAGATTTAAAGATAGCTGATAATCTATGCCTATAAAATGAGCCTCCACGCACCAATGGTTTTTCTTCCCACTGAACAAGGAAACTTGAAATACCAGTGTGGGATGTGTAATCTTGTGCTGCACTTACTTCACACACAAAAATGCAAAGTACCTACAGTTCTCACATACTTATTATGTTACCTATTGTATTTCCTGGAACTAATTTTGGATTTCCATTTGCTAAGTCTTTTTTGGCAAGCCAATACTGCCTCTTCTATCCTGCCACCCAATAACAATATTTCTCTTTTCGAAAATTCTGTTATGTGAAATACTCTAAAGATAATCTTTTGAGCACTTTTTCCATTCTCTCTATGGAGGCTGTTGCTGTAAGACCAGAGACAGTGAGCAGTTTCCAGGATGTGCTAATTCCAGGTCATTAAATGAACACACAGTTCTGCAGACACTACAAGAGTCCCTGCTGAATTTTAGTGCCAAGGTGTTTTTCTGGAGTTTAGCCAGTTGTTTAGCCACAACCTGGTTCAAAAACTTGTCTAATTCATCTCTTATACTGTAGTGGGGGAAGAAGTAGAAGAATGCAAAATGTAGTGATCTGAATCTTTCATTTTAGTGCTCCAGTTTGTGTTCAATTACTGCAGATAAGGAGGTGGGAAAGGAAATAAAAAGCTAGTACATTCAAAAAAAATGTTTCACTCTTGTAATAGGACCTCGTGCTACACATTCTTGACCCTACAGGAACTCTAATTTTACTCACTTCCTTTTTTTTCACTTGTATGCTATTGCCTTACTCCTTTTAGTATTACCTTCACATCAGTTGCCTCATGATGCAAGTATTCTTCAGTAAAGTTTTTCTTCAAACTCACTTCAAGAAATTAATCCTCAGCTTTTCTCCCTGGAAATTCCCTTGTGTGTGTTTTTGCTCTTGAGGGCAGAAAATGCAAGTTGCTCTGTGTGGGAGACTACAAATACACAGCTTGGAAACAACATGAAATTATAAATACAGTTTCAATCCACAAAGTTCAAGGGCAATAGTGACTCACTCCCTATTCTGAGAACTTTTGCTGCATAATTCAGGCCATCACTCCTTGCTCCTGCTATGACTAAGCCTTAGACATTTCACGCAGTGATTCTCTCCCCTCCTCCCAATGGTACAGGTGTACCAGAGAGTCTTAAAGACAGATTTTTTTTTTAATTTTAAAATAAGCCATAAGAAACATAGCAAAAATGGCATCAGAAATAGAGTTGTTTGCTCATTAAAAGTGTTACACATTAAACAAAAGTGTTACACATTAAACATGTTAAGCCAACATTGATTTTTGTTTTGTTCCAGATGTTTGACTGGGCTTCCCCATATCCCAGTGAAACTCCTTATAGACTTCCCCCTTGAACAGAATTATATTACTCATCTCTTTGAAAAGAGAAGACATGCCATCTGCTCTGCCATTCTGTGCTTCACACAGTGTCCCAAGAGAAACAGAAAATTACAAAATGGTTTCCAACACAGTGAAAAAAAATTTGACTTTAAAATTCCCTATAGCTTTTGAGTTAGTTATACAACCAGCAGTAACCATAAGCCAATTGTTGTCTCCTTGATTTCCACAACTATATGTGTTCTTTGTAAGACAAAAATTATGAGAATTTAAGACAAGGTCCTTCTGTAAAGAAAAAAATTTAAAGGTGTCTTAGGCATTTTTTAAAAAATATTTCCCTTAAGATGTACTGTAGCAAAATATTCCTAGTATGTCCCTCTAAAAATAATCCATATTTCAGAGGTTTTCCTTTCTAAAAAGGGCATAGCAGTGTTAATCTCCTAGGAGAAAGGGCTCTGAAAAGCAGGTGGAGGGAGGTCTTCCCAGTTCAAGCACATACACTGATAACAGCTTTAAATCCTCCCATCAGATCAGCAGGGCAGATCTCAGATAAGCAGCAGAAATTAAGGATTATCTTGACTACGACATGAACTGTTTACTTTGCTATTTTAAATGGTTATGTTTGGCTCCACTTCATTTGTTGCTGGGTAATGCTTTCCAAAAGAGAACTAAGGACCAGATACCACTATTATCCATTTGAGCATTCTAATGATTCTAGTGGCAGTTCCTAAAAATTTTTTTTCTTTTGTGAGGGTGACTTGATGAACATTTTGTATTGATTCAAATGAAAGGTGGTCGGTCACAAGAAACTTTCCCTGTTGACCTGTACAGAGGATACAGAACAGCTTCCTCTGAGCACAGAAGCATAAGCAGTGTGGTTACTATTTAATCTAAGAAAATGAAGGTTCAAATATCTGGGAATAATAGATCAGAAAACCAACAAGGAGGAAAATATTGAGAGGATTTAAACTGAAAGGTAATATTTCAGAAAGTGACTTCAAGTGACAAGCAAAAAAGTAAAATAAGAAATGCCGTCCCTGGGTAGAGCATTGATGAGTCAATAGCTCACTTCTCATTGCTCACATTCCAGGCAAACAGTGGCAGTGAGGAATTAATTTAGAGGGAAGAATATCTGGAAGATTTGGTGAGACTGACATGAAGAGCGACTACAAGGGCCTGGGACATTCCTAGCATGGTTAACAGACAATATAAAATATGATCTATTGTATGTAACAGAGAAAGCAAATCACAGAAGTAGGGTTACTGTGGATGACCTGTAAAGACTGGCACATTTTTTTTCCTGTTTATGTATTTCTTAGCCTGTTTCCTTCCATCTTGGTTGGTGAGAGAGTACCATCATTCCTCATGCTCATTATTAGTCATAGCATCTTTCACATGTAAAATTCTTTGCACATCAGAATATTCACCTTCAGAAGCCAATAGCTTACCTACTGGAGAGGGGCTCTCTGCTGCATCCGGCACACTGCATATTATTTGCACTATAACATACCTAAATCATAGTGTTACCTACCCCATGCATTCCACTCTCAATCATATTTAATGCTTAATTCTTGTGACATCTCTCAAACTGCAGTCTAGGTCCTGCTGCTACAGGAGACCATGGAGTGGGAGCAAATTTGGATCTTCTGTTTGTGTTCCTGATCCTCAAATATTAGCCTTGGCAACCTTGTGCAAGCAAATAGGAACAAGTGACAATGTCATCTGCCTGCTCCATCATATCCCAGGTATCTGTGATGAGCATGCATGAGAGAGCTCTGGGGAGCCCATGAATTCATGTCTCGCTGCTCCTGAGAACGGACACATTAAATTGGTGCCTGCATTGAGCAAAGGTCAGAGCACTTAGGTTTACCACAAGCTGAATCATCATGTACAAAGCTCCACGGCACTAAGCGGTCGCTGGCTGACCATTAACGCCTCCGGACCTACAGGAAAAATGGGAAGGGAGTTTTATAAGGACACACAGTGACGGGACATGGGCGAATGGCTTCAAACTGACAGAGGACAGGTTTACATTAGATATTAGGAAGAAATTATTCAGTGTGAGGGTGGTGAGGCAGCAGCACAGGTTGCTCAGAGAAGCTGTGGATGCTCCATCCCTGGCAATGCTCAAGGCTGGGTTGGACGGAGCTCTGAGCAACATGATCCAATGTAAGGTGTTCCTACTTACAGCATGAGAGGTGTAACTAAATCATCTTTAAGGTCCCTTCCAACCCAAACCATGTTTCCAAGTGATGGAAAAGCCAGTTTGTGCTGCAGCCATCCATTATTCTAAGCTGGCTGCTTTCGGCTCAGAATTCCAGCACCGTAAGAAGACACTTGGAAAAGTGCAGTCTTTCAAGCTAAGGCATAGAAGTGAATCCTGTATCACAGTCCAATGTAGCAAAAGCCCAGGTTCTACACTTTCACGGTTCAGGATGAAATTACTTATGGCCATGTAGAAGCTTAAGCTTAACAGGACATCCAGGCTTAGGAGCAGGGCTATCCAGTCTGGAGAAAAACAAAACAAAACAAGGTAAAATCAAGCTGGCAAAACAAGCAGTCAGACTGTAATGGAAACTGTCTCATTTTAAGTGGTAATCCAAATACACAGTTTAAAAGTCTCCAACCTCCAGAAAGTTCCTCTGGAGTACATAGAAACCACTCTGATCAGGTGCACTAGCACCAACCAAATCCCACTACCTCTGAAATGGCAAACTAGTCAGCAAAACCACATGTTGCTTTCTGCTGCGATATTTTTGGCACCCTCTCATTTCTGTTGTTGCACTGAGGGAGGAGGAGTGTACATTTTAGGTGATTTAGTCCTCAGCCTTCCTTTGCAACTTCCATGAGTTGCAGGTCTCCTTATGAGTTGCAAGACTGTTTTAGTTGCCTGTTGACTTAAAAACAAACAGTCTCATAAAGACTAATGGGAAAATGGATAATGTTTTTTAATTCTTGAAGGATGTAACCTTGAAAGATTTGCCTCCTCCTCCCACATCTAGTTTTCTTTTTATAAACACATCACTTTCTTAAGAAGGTGAAAGGGAGAAAGACCAGCAGCACTTCCAGTAGGACACAGTGTACCATCACACTCCAAGGGTATTTAATGTTTAGACAAGGACTTTTGAGCAGTTCCACAACAGAGGCCAAGGAACTGAAGATTTGCAAAACTGGATTCAAAGATTTTAAAGCAGAGCAATCGAGGTTGTGAAATAGCCTGGTTTTTGCTAATAACTAGTCTAGTAGTTAAACATGTGTAAATCATCCTAAATTCTAAGGAGACAAATACTCAAAAATTTGGTATGGTTTTTGGTGCATTAAGAACATTTGTAAAAGGCCAATATTTGTGCTTCTTTAGAGCTAACTGCTGCCACAGAACTTCTTCACGTAATTTTTAACTGCTCCATAATGTTCTGTCTTTTCAGATAGGGCTTGAAACAACTCTCACTGAAGTCAGGAGTTGATGAAAAAACGTATCAGAAAAGGAACTCTACCTTTTAAACAGTATTTTTAGGCCTCAGCATAGTTTCCATAGCAGTATTAGACCAAATTATCTGGGCTTTTACCTCAACTCACTGTGTTGTGCTATGGAAATGAGTAGCATTTCTAACATTATGTGATCTCTGGTGGCAATGTCAGTCATTCCCACGCACATGCCATGGCTTGTCACTCCTTCACAGTGGTCCTGAGACAACTAATGAATTGGGTCATGCTGTAAGACACATAAATGAAACAGCCTGGGTTACAAATTGACAGGTCATCATTCTCTTCTTTGAGAAATAGGAGTTTCACATAGTAAGTCTGTGAAATGTCTTGAGAGGTCTTCAATTAGACATGTTGTAGGATATCTCAAAGAAAGAGCAGGAGCCAAGAAATGTTGGTAGTTCTGTTTCTCTCTATATACTTGGCCTTGTACCGCAGGAAAGGGATGTTGTCAGAAAACAGAAACTTCACAGTCTTCCTGTCACAGGCAATGTTTAAATGATGACCAAGTGCTTGGATATTTGGACTATTTAGATAAAGCTTCATCTGGTTTCTTGATCAACAAATAAAGCTTCAGGCAATTAGATATCCCTATAATGAAACATGAAGCCAAATCAGCTACCTGTCTGGATAATAGTATAATTATATTGATTTCAGAAGGAAATATAAGCAGTTTTGAAATTACTAGTACATCCCTTATTCTGCCCCATACATACAAGGTAACCTTGTAATACCCTACACTAATCCCCCACGACATCATGGGCTTAGTTTGAGAACACATCTAACAGACCCTATTGGTAGTCCAATCTATAGGATGTTTTGTTTTTCTTCAGGCTCTTTGCTATACGTGCTGTGCCAGACTGAAGTCTGATTGGACACTTGAGGATTGGCTCTGTTAAAACATCATCAGAGAAAGGTGGCACAGTAGAGCAACCTGGCTGTGCTAGGGAGGATATTTTGGACTAAAAATACTGTAAGACAACAAAAGAAAAATTAACTACATTGAGTATTTTGGGCCAGAAGGCATGCAGAACAGCCACATGTAATTATTCATGTATCTATGGTTAGGAAAACATCATCCAGCCACCTTTCTGTTTCCTCCCCAGCTCTGACTTCCTGCATCATGGCTGATGCAGAGTTATAAACTCTCAAGATATGGCACGTGCCTTCCTGTAAGTCATGTTTAATCAAGAAGTTATATTTGCTTTATGTCTTGGACCTCCGTTATGTATATTTTGATGTAATTCTTTTACCCAGTTTATCCCATCTTATGTATTTCTGCAAGTTTTTCCCCAGGTTATCCACCTTCTAAGTTGTAGCTCTCTCTTTTGATCAATATACTGTAATAAAGAAAACATAATCTAAAAGAAAAAGAATAGTTTAAGTGGTGACTCATTCTGTTCCTCTTTGCCTGTTAGTTACATTGTTTGATATGTCAACATATTTTCTTAACAGTAAAGGTGAAATTCAGAGTTGAAAAAGCATAAGCGGTAGAATTTATTGCCTGTTTACATAACAGAATGATTGAAAAGAAGGGAAATAACTGCTCAGCAGATCTTATTTAACCTGCCTTGTTGTAAAGCCAAATGAATTCCACCCTTTGAAATAAAAAGCAATTCTTAAACCACCAGTAGTTGTTAATGATTATTAGAACTGGAAATAATCAATTAAAACCACATGCTAGTGAGTAATAATCTTCTAGAAACATCCTGAATATAGAGACTATACCCTTTATTTAACAGATAAGAGTGAAAAGGTTAATTTACATCTCAATACTAATTTGAGTAATGAGAACCATTAACTTATAAAGTTAATGAGCTGAAACATCCACCAGCTTAGCACAATGACCCTGTATTTTGGGAAAAGGAGAAGAATGTGTTTGGTCGAATGATGCTGATGGTTTCCTGAGCATTTGGCTGGGTTCTGGATGCCTGGCACATCCCAGCCAAACGGCATTCAGCTCCAACACTGTCAAATAAACATTACTAACAGGGAAGAGAAAAATAATGTGCACCTTTAATAGCATTACAGCTGTGCTTTTCTGCCTGCTTCTTTCTGCCCCGTGCACAATTCTAATGTTTAGGCCATATTTATGGGCGTTGAGAGTTGCAACTTAAAAACTGGAGGAGTATCGTATGCATGAGGTGAAGGGCACAAGCAGGGCAGTCACTGGGTGGCTGTCACCCAGACACAGAGTCGCAAACCAGTTTTGAAGTTAAGTATTGCTAAAACTCAGTATTGTTTGGAATATGCTCCAAAAAAAGCAGCAACAGAGCAGACTGGCTTCAGCTTGCCCATAGCAGGGCAGAGCTGGTTTCTCCATACCTCTGTTACCTCCTGGTCTCCTCAGTTCAAGGGCGTGGGTAAGAGGCAGCTGTACCACGGAAGTTACAGGTGCATATAACCTTTGAGTGCCTATTTCAGAGTTCAAGAATAAAGTCAGCTGCATCTTCCAGCTGGAACTTGAACTACTTAACCTTCAGCTCTCAGAGGCTTTCAGGTCAGAGCTGCAAAGGAATGGAGAAGATTATTACCAAACAGACTGGCAGCCTGTAACACATTAACTTGAAGCTGATCGGGCAGAAGGATGTCAGGGTATTCTCTCTGGAACAGAAAGGGATTTCCTGGGAAACAGTCAGTCCACTGGTTCAGGTCTACATGTGTGCAAAGGCCAAGATGCCCCAAGAGAGAGGTCATTTGTACAAAGGCCTTCAAAAAGGTCACAAAGCTGTCCACCTAAGCTGTCCACTGAAGAGAGTAATGATTCTTAACTACTTCACTCTGCCTTCCTAAAGAATCATATACTTCTTAAATCAAATAATAATAAAGTGACAAGAAAAGTGATGACAAATGATGTTACTGGTAATCATGAGGTATGTAGCATTTTACATAAAGCTAATTAGTTTTGGATTTATGAAAAAAAATTATCTAAGTTCCTTAAGTGATCCTACAGAGATGAATTATGCTATATTCTACTAAAAAAATCCAGAACTCCAAGTGCAAGCTTACACAGATGAGTGGCCATTTAAAGAGGTATTTTTCACTAACCTAATAATTGTTTGTTCTCATTGTTTTGAAACTTTTTGGGTTCAGCTCATGTTAGTGCACCAGATTGAACGTATCTGTGCTTGGGAAAGGTTTCTTTCCATAGAATTTTATGCATCCTCAGTAGAATTTGCTACAGCACAGTACATGGTAGTGGCACTGCCAATCTGTCCAGCATTTGTGTGCACAGGAGCAGCGCTCCTGGCAGGGACACAGCCACCAGTGCTCTGCCTGCTGCCCTGACCAGTGGGAAGACACATTTAGAGTTGGTGTAATTAGCAAGCCAGAGCACAAGTTGTTTAGCAAAGAGCCAAACAGCAAGGCAAGGCAAGCTTAGCAGTTTTACAATTGTCTTTTAGAGATAAACCTCATTTGAAGTAATTGTTCTGAGAACAAAACAGAGGACAAACCAACTTTTTAAAAAAGCCTTTTCTGCTATGAGGAAGTTCATCTTTCATGAAACCTGAAGGAACAGATGTTACTGTGTTCCCAGGCAAGTAAAATCTAGAAGGAAATGAACACCGTTATCCAGGAAATAGAAGTGATGGGAAGCAGCTGTGAACTGGAGTCTGCTGGCTCTCCCTGGCAAGTTCTGTGGCTGCTGCTCACCTCTGCAAAATGTGGCTCCAGTGTCTCTTTAATTTGTTTTACGCTGTCAGGGACACCCTAGTGAAGGCTGGTTGCCACAGCCCCACTAGCATACTTGAAGATTAGTTTAGGGAAAGTGCAGATGCTGTCCTAATCCTCTGTTGAAGCCATGATGGAGTGCAAACCCTGTGTTACACAACAGGATCCCTTCTCTGACTCAGTGGAAAGGATTTCCTGAATGCCCGTGGCAGTGTTTGTCAGACACAGGGAAGATATGCAAGGCAGCAGCGGGTGCACGGCTCAGTCAGCTACAGCACAGACATGACCTCTCCGAGCATCTGAAATAAGAGTTGCTGGCACATTTCCATGCTTCTGGGCAGCCTTCCCATGTACTGGACTGACACATTCATTGTGAATCCATGCAGTCATTTGTCTCTAAACCCTAAAGATTAAAACAGATGCATGCAAAGCTTCCCCTCCATGTTCTCAGGTGTGCAAAGTCTATGTATGTATCTATGCTGTGTGCCCAGCTCACAAAAGCATCCTTCCTTTTCCTGCTTTCCAGCGCAGAAAGACTGCCATGATCGCCCTCACCTCACAGCCATCTTTCACATCATGGCTGGGAGCCATCAGCACTTCCAAGGAGTTGAAGATAAATGGAGCAAGTGCTTTCAACAGCCTGATATTGCCACAAGCGCACAAAGCAAGCTTTCCCTGCCCAACAAAGCTGTGAGATAAAAGAAGCTATAATACTATAGTCATAATACTACACAAATAATTACACAAATGCAAAATAGTTCGTCTGGAGGCATTTGCAATAATACAGATGGTGTGTTTAACCACTTGCATTTTTTGGTATGCCAGATCATTCCAAGAGCTCTGACACAAGGCAAGTGGAAGAGATCCTTCTAGTTCATCTGGACATGAATCCCACCCACATTCTCCACGTTTATTTCAATACTCAGGCTCTGCTAGAGCGTGGAGACAACTACCTGCACTCAAATGCTTCATCAGCTCATTTGGGACATGCTGGCGACATCAGCTGTGGTGTTAAAGAGACTGCAAGACAGTAACAAAGAGAGAACGAGTTGTCTTGTGCGAGCTGGTCAGTGCTCTCCAGCTGGCTCCAGGCCTCAGCTCAGAAGGTCACACAGCTGACATATCATACTATGAGTCAGCCTCTGATACTGCTTGTGTCCAGCATAACTCAAGTGGTTTGGCAGCACTGAGGGAAGTTCCTTCTCCTTTCTTGCTGCCCAGAATAAAAGTTACCCTACAGAACACACAAGAGAGTGAAGCCTCCAGAAGACAGATGTACAGCAACTTGACCATCTTGTAAGTCATCATCACCTTCTAGAGTGGCAGCACCAGACAAGATTAATACCACAAACATTACTTACAAGCTGTCTAGATGAAGTATGTACCAGTACAGCCAAAATACACCTACCTACAGGAAAGAAAAAAAGAGTTTACAACACAGGTCAATTAATTGACCGACATTCTCTGAGGTCTCTGCTTAAATACCAGAATATGTGCAGACCTTACCCATCCTGAAACAACAGACATCTTCACAAAACATTAAGATAAATATCTGTTTTCCATAGCCCTGTGGAGTCAGGCTCACCAGGTAATGCAGGTTTCTTTCATGGTCTGCCCTTCTAAACTCTCTAAGTCCACTCCTTAATCAGACAGTCAAAACCCTGGAGACTTGACCCTGACAGCAGCAGGCTATTGCCCATCAAATAAGGGCTCAGTCAAAGCCACCATTCTCCATCAAAACCACTGTTTCTGCTCAGGCTGGCTGGAGTAATTTTTTTTCTTCCTACTTTGTGTGGTATTTTTATGCATTTTTTTCTACTACCTCTTCCTGTGTTATTCCTTCGAAGACTTCTTCTGAAATTAAGTGAGCATGTGCAGACATAAGCAATCAGAAGTTGTGAGAGATCAACTTTGCCTCCTGGAATATGACTCTGCCCAATCCAACTGTGCTCCACCTCCTAAGAAACGACTCTCACCAATCAAGATAGTCTTCTCCCAGATATTAGAAGATAAAAAGGTCAAGTCAACCTCAGCCAAATTGAGCTCTGGGCATTGGGTGCCTGGCTCCCGGTGCTTTTAACCTTGCTGTATTGTCTCAATATTTTTACTAAATCAATTTTAATACATATTTTCAATATATCAATTTTAAGTAACTTGAATTGGCTCTTGCCATTTATAAAAAAGGGCAGGCCGAAAGCTCAGGTGCAGTAGGTCTTCTGGCAGAAGATGAAGCAGAGGTGTTTGTGAGCATGGGAAGAAGAAAACAACAAAAAATACTATCTCTGTCTAGTACATGTGAAAAATATTGTTCCCAGACTAAATTCAAGCCTCAGCTCCCTGAATTGTGGCTTAAATGAAAAACCCATACGCTAAAGAGTGCCTCACCGGAGTGTGCAACAGCACCTGGCATGTCATTAGTCAGCAAAAGGATTATGTAAATAGGCAGGTAGCTATAAAGAGAAAACAATGACGGCATGCACGGTATCTCTGGATGCAAGAAGGAATGGCCATGATGGTTGAGCAGTCTGTTGACCATGTAGACAGATGTGTGAGATGATGCTCATAAACACTGTTTTTCATGAAGAACAGAGAGAACGATAGTCTTGCATTTTTTTTTTTTGGCAGAGTAAGGTGTTTGTTTTCCACAGCATTAGGTTCTGATGACCACCATCTTGGGACAAACTGGGATTTTTCTTCTGCAGTGAAAGAAAATACGTATATCAAACATTTCAACATTTAGCTAAAAGCTGTCCCCCTGCAGCGCTGGATGAAGTGCTGCAAAATGCCAAGGCTGTTCCTGGACCCTTGCAGAGGTGTTGTATCCTATGGAGGCTCTTCTGAGACAAGAGAGATGATGAGCTATGAGGCTACTGGCCATGGTGCCCAGCATGCACTGCACCAACTCCAGTCAGTTTGGAGGCCTGTGGTAAGAGCAGTGCCACCAGCAGGACCTCAGTGTGACCATTCTTGCTCTGCACTTGCAGTGCAGTGGCTCTGGGCCTGCTCCAAGCAGCACTGCTCCCTGCCAAGTGCTTTCCAAGCACTTGGAGACCTCCATGCCAAGGAGCTCACAGCCTGAGATGTTTACCACCTCTAGTGGATGCCAGAGGCACACCAGGTGTTGCCTTTTGCCAGCCTGCATAGCAGTGACACTCAAGAAGACAGTGCAATTGGCCATCCCCACCATCACCCTGGCAGACACTGCTGTTTGAAAGAACATGAGTTGAGGGGAAAAATCAGCCCAGATGAGCATGTGAGTCGAAGGCAAGCCGTAATGTACACCTGAAACAACACATTGATATGATTGTCCACTCCAGAATGCATATTGTGCATTTATGGATAGATGCAAAGTGGAGAAAAGTGGTTGTGGAAAGCACACACAGGCTAGAAGAAAGGTGCTCAAGAATGGTGCCATATTTTCAAGAGGTAAAGCTAAGGGTTTTAACTAAGAAGGGTTTGAAACAGAAGTGTTTATATCCTGTTACCTGAACTACATGCTAAAGTTACTCATTAGCAGCTTGCATGCAGACGTAGGGATGTTGGTTTGGGGCAGGAATGTATGTTTGTTTATAATTTCTCAGAATCATGTAGCTTACATCTGAGGAAGATCAATTATTAACTCCAGCCTGAGATGAAAATGTACAGGTTTAACTTTCCTTACTGTGTTTCTAGTTCTGACAGGTTCTGGTGTGGCTTTCTCGTACACAGGAGGTAAAGCACCAGCACTCAGTGAAGCAGTTCCTCTGGGAGAAAGGACACCACATGAAGTGCTGATGGGGATACAGTAGGGATTGATTTAATTTAAATTCAAATTTCTACAGTGTTAATAGGAACAATGCTGTAAAAAAAGGATTTTTTAATTCCTAATTATTCCTGGGTCTTAGGTTTTGCTAAAACCCGTCAAGAGTTTTTGACAAGGTGCAATCTTCCTGCGCCTGTGCTCAGTGGATGATGTTTCAGACCTCTACAGAGCCTCTTATGTATGTACATAATTAATGTGGGGAAACATCCTTGCACTTCTGAAGACTGCTCTTGCCATGTGACTTTAAACATTCATCAGATCTAACTGAGCTCTTGGGTATCAGATGTTTCTGCACAAACTCTTTTCCCCATGCACAGCATTATGTGTATATACATATATAGTATATTTTTTTTACCCTTTTGTGCAGTTAAACCTCTAGTGAGGAGACCTAGAGCTTTCATTTATTAATACCAGCTTTTTGTCATTTACAGCTAAAAATAACCCCAGCTTTACAGCTCCATGACAGGGTAACAGCACCCATACCTAGGAACAGCAGCAAATGGTACGTGAGTGCTCTTACAAACAGGTTTCATGTGTTACTTGACCACTTTCCCTCAAGGTATATTCTGGAGCTGAACTTGCTCCCCGATAAATCATAACCAGGTTCACAGCATCCCTGAAAATCTCTTTACCTCCAAAGCCTGATCAAGCTGAATTCCCAAAGCACTGGAGGTCTCTGCCCTGCGCTGTGGTCTGCAAAGCTGGGTTCAACAGCATATGGGATCAGGTGAAGCCCTTCTGTTGGATGAAAGTCCATGCACAGCAAGCTGGCAAGGATTTCTCAGTTTTGGCCCTTGTTTTCTAAAACGAGGAAGGGAACTTCCCCACATGTGCTCGTTTGCAAATCCAGTTTCTGTCTGATAGTACACTTCACTAGCCTGCGATGGTAGCACCAGAGGCAGCACAAGCAGAGCCGGGGGCTGGAGCATTGCCACGGTGTTCTGCCTTCCGTACAAAGAAAACCTTATACTCTCCCACCCAGCCTGTGCTTCATCCCGCCCCGTTCCAGCAATCCCTCTGCAACTACGGTCTGGCAGCTGAGACGGCGAAACCCAGGGGAGTCACATGGCTACGTGGCAGACATTAGCAGATCTATTTAAATTGATTATGCTTCAAACAAAACTGGTGTTGTCAATGTCTACTTACGTTCTGGTTTCGGGAACATTTCATAACCACTTAGCCTTTTAATTAAAAAATGTATGACCTTCGTTGCTGAACCAGCTGCCTTTACAAAGCGTCTTTGCTGTTTCCAACAGCACATTAACTCAGGAAGGGACCTGAGACACAAGAAGAGAACCCATTGACCCGATTTCCTCTCCCAAAACCAGTGAGCTGCCTGGGCACATCTGCTGATAGGTGAGGCTCTTACGGGCCACAGCACAAATGATCTGTCCCAGGACTGAGAGGACTGGTGGATGGGGTGACAAGCCACGAGCATTTCCTAAACCACGGGAAGGGTTTTTCTGCAGTCAGATGAAAGTGCCTGGTAGTCAGAAAGGGTTTATAACTTCCAGCTGAGGAGAAGCCAGCTAAAGTACTAGTCTGTGATAAAGACTCTGCACTGGCTGTTAGAAACGAGTCTCCTGTCCAGGCAAACTTGTTGCTGTTTCTTTGGCATAACTGCAAACACTGCTCCTCAGAAGAAAACTGGTGGCCTCCTTTAGGCTGAAATTTGCCAAGTTATCTAAAGGAGTGTTGTTTCTCTGGCCATCCTTGCAAACTCTTGTCTGACACATCACTGCGTTGGTTTCTGGATTTCCTTCCCAAGGAGAGAGGCTCTCTGGAGATCTGTGCCTTCTGGCAGTTCCCTTATAAGGCAAAGCTTTGTGCTTAGCTGGGTTTAGCTATTCCCTTAGTCTTTAGTGCAAAAAAATAGTCCGGCTCTCTGATAACCATTGTACCAGTGTCAAACAGGAAAGAAGAGAACAGAATTCCTCTTTTCCCTTTTCTCAATGCCAGCTGACTTCACCATTAGAAAAAAATCCACTCCACCTCCCCAAAACAATCAGCTCAGAGAATGTGTAATGCTTGTACCGTGAGCTTTGCCCACCAACAATAGCCTGCAAACTCTTCAGCACTTGTCCATTCATCACACCTTCTACAGTGCTTAACTCGGCACTCATACCTTATCCCTGAGCATCGAAGTCCTGTAAGCACTACAGAAAACAGGGAAAGCCCTATCAAACTGCCCCACAATTACTTGAGTTTGGAGGAGACTGGGCTGGGCCCTGAATCATCTCTCCCAGGAGCCCTCTCACAAAGGGTACCAGAGAATCGGCAATAACAAATGTGCTAGGCCAGCAAACTCCCTTTTGAGCCCTTAGCCAGAAAAAAAACCAAAACAAAACAACTGTTTTTTCAAATCCAGGGACTGCAAAGCAATTTGAAGATAACAAGCAGCTTAGTTACTGCAGTAGCAACCATGAGAAGAGAAAGGAAGGGACAAAAGAATATTCGAACTGTTGTATGTGTATTTATGCTACCACTCAAGTTGGAAGCCAGGTTTAAGCCCAGCTGCATTTGTGCTTGAACTGATAATGCTCAGCCCAAAGCTCGAGTCCTAAATTTCCAAAGCATCTGCAACGATGCAAATTTGAACTTAGTTCTGCACATGATTGTGGTGCCCTGGATAAAGTCATTCTGCATCAACCATCCTAACACATAAAGTCTTAGCAATTTACACCTCACTGCTGTGTAAATCGGATTACAAATTTGCCTTAAAAATGTGCTTTTCATAAAGAAAATCTGTTGCTCAGATACAGATTCAGGCACATATTCAATGAACTATTGAAACAAGGTGACAGGGAAGATGCTATCCTCGGCTGTCAGTGGCCAAGAGTATCTTTAGAGGTCTGCCTTGTCTTCCTAAGCAACAGCAATCACTTTGGGATAGAAAAATAACTTATCATTTCTTTGTGAATGATTAGCAGTGTTGCCATTGATTTTTGTGTATGCCTATCATTGCCCTATTTAAAGGTTGATAACTGGACCTACAAATGCAAGTCACCCTGCTACTTAAGGCCATTGAAAGGCACCATTGTGTGCTCCTCAGCCTGGAGATGACTCACTTGCAAAACTGAAATGCCATTAGTTATGTGGTGGTTTCTCAAACCCCAAGAGCATTCAGTTGGAAAAATGTCACTGGAAAAGTCATGTCAGCTGAAGGGAGAAGCTGAAGTTTGTCACCTTGCAGCTGCTGCCCAATTTATTTGTTACCTGCATGGTGGAACATGGCCTTATTCAGTGTTGTTTCCTTTTTGGAGGGACACCAATGAGCGCTTTACAAAAACAGCACGTAACAGACTCTCGCTCCAGAACCCCATGATCCTTTTTCCTCTTGCAGTGGGGAGAGAGGGGCTGCTGTCCTGTGCTCCGGCGGCCACGGCGCGTGAGCCTTGCTGAATGGCTGCCTGGGCAGGGGCAGAGTCAATGGGGATTTACTGCTCCACCCAAAATTAATCTCATAACAATCAAAGGTATTTGTACATCAGTGTGTGCTCCGCTGTAGATAACACCCAGGGCTACTGTGTCACAGGAGGCTTGTCTGTCAGGCAGGGCACGTAGTGTCTACTATCGCTTTCATGGCTTATCTTATAAATCTATTGCAGCAATCAGAATAAAGGCTGAGAGATCATAAAAGTTACCCAAGAAAAACAGAAGTGTTTTACACTGGTAGGTTCATAGTTCAAGAGGAACAGTTGTGGTGCACCTTATTTTGTTTACTTCCTTGAGTAGTAGCACCACGCATACCACAGCGATGGCTTAATTCAAAATAACATCTTTTTTATGTGTGAGAGGAGGAGGAGAGCTGAGAAAGGAACATGCTGTAAAAACAATGCAAATTGGATATACAAAAACAAGGGATATTTTTGTTTCTTCCACAAAGTCATTGAGCAAAACAAAATAAAACCTGCTGTAACTAAATTCAACTTGTTCTGAGCCAGTCTGCATGTTTCCTCCTGCCCCTGCCATATCCAAGCTGCTTCTCCGTTTAGCAGCCCTTCCACATTATAACAGCAAAATCAGCCCAGGCTGCATTTCACAAAGATTGAGGAGCGGCGTATTATCAGGCGTGGTCACAGACAGGGATATTTCACCATGAAACCAAACAAACCAACAAAATAAACCCCTCGACCATAAAAACCCATTGGCCCCAGCATTTTTCTCATGCCACTGACATTATGCTCTTAGTAACTTTACTGCTCTGACATCCAAACTAGATGAGGCCCTTCCTCACACCCTTCCCCTGAAAGGCTGTTTGATCCGAGAGCACTGTGGGGCAAAGATCTGTCTCCCAAGGCTTCAAAGTGCTTAGAGCACTACTGTCACCATGTGAAAGTTTCATAAAATAGACACAAGCATATATCTGCATAGGTTATTACTATTAAGGTCTTGCTGTATTTGTTGGTTATTTTACCATGCAGCAGCTGTCTCGCTCTGGTTTATTATAAGCTCATGATAGGTTTATACGGATGCAAAGGTAAACTAGCAAATGTAAGTGATTAGTAATTTCCCCAACAAACATAATCTGGGAACAGTAAGCTAGAAAGTGCGTCATTTTCCGGGACGGGTCTCGGAGAGCAATTGGAGCTGCTGGGAAAAGCTATCCAGAGGCACAGCCTAGAGGTGCGAGCTGACACTGCACTCTGGGCTGCAGGGCACCAATGCACCTCATGCCTATGGAAAAACAGTTTGTCCATCAGGGTAAAGGCCTCCTAATAGAATAAAAATGGTTACAGATATGAAAGGGATACAAGCTCCACGGGTCCTTGGGCACAGTCTCCAAACGTTCCATTGCCTGCACTTAACCTTTCTGGGCAAGGGGCTGGAAGAGGATTTCCAAACCTCTAATGAGAACAAGCGTGGGGTTCTGGATAAAAGGGTGAATTAAGGTTGAATCATTGTATTCTTTCTTGAAGTTCGTCTGTCCTTGAAGTGAATTGATCACTGTAATTTGTAATATCACCACCTTCTCCAACAAGTCAGGAAGACTTGGAGCCCATGTAGGCATTATTTGCACACATTGCAGAGAGGAGAAACGGCGAAAGGAAAGGTGGTTTACTTCCAGGGGAGGCTCCTGGTCTTTAGGGAGCTTCCTGAGCAGCTCTGCAGTCAGCCTGGTCACCCCATTGCCTGTCCCTTCTGTCTCTATCCCCTTTCCTGCAGCAATTTCACAGGGTGATAGTCCAAACTCTGGATTTCTGCATTACTAGGCATTAGTTTCCTTTGGTCTCACCAGCATTCCCAGGCCCAGTGAGCTCAGGCATAACCCCTGCTACAGCCAAGGGACTGGAAGGCACCCACCTATCACAGGCAGGGCTATGCTGGTACCAGGTTGGTGGGGTCATCCATATCATGGATGGGGGAAAAACAAGAGAGCCCCCAGAAAGTGCTAATGCTCAGACAGCTGTGCTCCTCTGGGGCTCATATATCAGAAAGGAGGGTTCTTGTCAATTCACCCCTCCCCAGGCAGCTCTCTCTCCATCAGTTTTACGACTCCCAAATATATGACCATTGCAGTTTGTGTCTTGAAAAATGCAGGCATTCAGCCACTCCAGAACTAATGAACAAGGTTGTGTCTGGACTGATATCTCAAAAAACCCTCTGGTTTTCAGGTACATAGCACTTTTTCTAAATTGGCTCCACTTAAACTTCAGCTGGGATGGTTCTACCACTGCCTACAACTCTTCAAAGTATTAGCCTTCATATTTGTCTTATGAAGGCCAGATACAATTTGAAGACCCTTCCTGCTCTCAGGTAGTCCAGTCGTGCTGTTAACTACAGCAGGTCTGGAAATTGACTGGAATAACTATTTCCAAGTCATTGCAGACATTTTGTTCAGGGATAAAGAGAGCATTATTTCTTTCCTTTTTTTTTTTTAAATTGTTTTTGGGGGGTGGAAAGTCATATGTAGGCAATCATCACATGGGCATCTGGGAGAGATTCCAGACTAGAATCAAAGACCAGGTTTTTTTCTCTCTGTTGCTGTTCCGGTAATTTTCTTCATGTGGAAAAATCCCAACAAATGATCGAGCTCACAGTGTTGTTTATATCTCTTAGGGCTTTGAGAGGTGTCTCATACAACCTACTTTAGATGTTAGCTGTTTCAGCTACATGATGAAGTCATTCTGCTACACACGCAGATCTTGTAGAGATTTCCAAAAGCATTAGGATCTGCTGCAGGAGCTCTCCCAGCCAGACAAACTCCCTGACTTCTGCAGAAGTCTCCTCATGCTTCACTGCTCATGTTTTCAGAAATGAAAACCAAGAGAGAGATACCACGACCAAAAAAAAAAAAAAGTTAATCTATATTATAAAAAGACAGGAAAACTACCTTTTTATAAAGTCTGTATCTATAGATTTGCTTTGCACTCTCGTTACAAACCAGCAGGGTGTGCCTGTGGACCATCTTACTTACACACATACAACTCATTTTTTGCCTTAAATGATGCAAACTCTTCTCTTTATGCATCATATCTTTCTTCAGTAAAAAAAAAAAAAAGGCTATGGCCCAATTAAACCAACAGAAAAAGATCATCTTTGCTGATGCTGCATCACCTTTCTGTAGTTTCTCACTAAAGTACAACTAAATTTCAGCAATACATGAAGTGAGTAGTAAGCTGAAAAACAGAATCACCTTTTGTTTTATAATGAAACACTCTCAAACTCCTCTATACACTGTCTGCTCTTAGGTGGATCAGCTTGACAGCATTCCTACCAGGACCTCTAAAACTAGGTTTCCTGGGAAGGCGAACAACAGCACAGCAGTTCCCCACTTCAGTCTCTCCAACCACTGCTCAGCACCACTGAATGTAGGAAATTCTCTGGCGTTGGGAAGGGACTGTGCTGCTGTGAAGCGCCCCAGCAGCAGCACAACTAAAGCTGCCTCCAAGAACTGGATGCATTTGCATTTGCTGAATTGCACCACACTGAAAGCTACCTCTACGCAGAATATACGTAATACTTTTATAGCATCAGGCAATCTACTTTATTGCTGAGTGAGCCACACGAGGGATTGAGCTGTGTAAAAAGACATGAGAAATAGCACTTTAAGCCATTTCAAAGCACTTTGTGCCACTAAAAGGAGCACCTGATTTTTCCCTGCTGCTGCACATTGCAATATTGTGCACATCACCCTGTGAATTCACCTCTACTGACCCAAAAGAGCTACAGCTGGCACTTGATCTATTTTTGACACTAATGCAAAAAAGCTGTCCTGGATCACTAGCAAGCACCATCTGCTCTTTGCAACTGAAATGCCATCAATTCACACACCAGGGCCAGGAGCTTCAGAAATAGCTAGTGTGAAGTGAGATGCCTCAATCCTTATTTAGGCACCTGCCTGACTTTCAGGGAGAGTTGGGCGTGCTGCAGTCTCCCATTAACCTGAATTTGGTACTCCCTGCCATTCCAGCCTTGGCAGTGTCCTCTGGGTTTCTGCAACCTGAGACTAGCAAAAAGGGGTTGGTTTGTACTAAATGCTGATTTAGCAGTCTCTCAGACAAATCAAATTCTTCAAAGCATCCAGACAACCAAAGTCTGAAGTGACCAGATTGCTGCTGATTTTCCATTTCTTAAGACAGAACTACCTTTTAGCTTAGTTACTTAAAAAAAAAATTAAAATTTAGAATTATAATTTTGACCTATCGAGATAATAAAATACAAACTCCAATTTTTAGTGTTTAAAAGGTGGAAAAGTTTGCAGAAGTGATGGAACTTCTATGTTCAAGTTGTAGTACAATACCTTGCACCTTATTTACATAAAGGACTTTCAGCAGTGTCCTTGTTCCTACCACACTGGTATACTATATTCATTTGCTTCTGAAGAGGACCAGAGAAATGCAGCCTCATACCTAGGCCCAGGAAGACATTTCCACACCAGTGGAGATCCAGGATTTATACAATGCAGCACTAAAATCCTGAAAGCTCAAAAAGATGTTTTCACTGTATTAGTGACTATCATTTTGATCTGAAACTTGCTTTAATGAATACCTGACAACTAAACCTCTTAAAGGAATGATTTCATTTGACATGAATGCATTCAGCTACTGTTTGTTGAATGATATTCTTCTTAAACAGACAGGCAAAGATTATAGGGAAGGGGGTTGCAACCTTAGCAGCACTTGGGGCCATATTTGAAACCTGCTGGTGCTGTCAAGGCAATGTTGGATTTCAGGATAAGCTCAGGGGGTGATTTGAATAAGTGGAGAGAGGCCTTCAGGAAGTTGGTATTTGCTCTGTAGCCGGGAGCAGCCCTCACCACAAACATTATGAAGTTCCTACAGCACACAGAACATCTTTTTTTCAGCCGGCATGTTTACTTGTTCCCTATCAGACACACACTGATGTAAAGCCAGCCTCTGCAGGCCAGGTGCTCTCTACTTATGGGTCAGATCTGGCAGCCTGAAATTCCTGCTCAACTTCAGCCTCTCCTTTCCAGCTGAAGAAAAAAACCTGTGTGTAAACACACCTTGCAGCCCCACGGCCTTTCAGGCTCTGCAAAATGCTGTTCAGGCACACTTCGACTAAGTGGGTCCCTCCTGTTCTGGAACAGCCCACCAGGTTTGTGTTGGGAACCATGGAACTTGCCGTCACAGGGTTCTCCACATTTCTCTCCATCACTGCTGCCTTGCTCCCAAAAGCACAGGGGGCGGGTAGGTAACACAGAGGGCACAGGTTATGCAAAGCTGATAACATCATATAACAAAATAATGAAGCATGAAATGAAATAAAGTTTGGGGATGTTCAAGTGCTCTGTTTCAATGTGAAAGTATGGCCACTCTTCTGTATGATGATGGCACTAAGCTAAGTTGTATTGGGTCACATTCAGAGCAGTTTCTGTTGCTATAGAAATAATTGGAAGTTTAATTAGTTTAGGTTGGAGGGGTTTTTGTTTTTTAAAAGCCCATTTTTTGCAGAATTGAAGAAATTACACACCTAAAGGGACATGTCCTGTGTGCAGAAGTGGTCCAGACAAGTACTTTCCAACTTGACAGAACGAGTCAGAGAGCTGAAAACACCAACCAGGACCACTGAGAAACCAGACAGGTGAAAGGGATAAGAGATGCAAGCTTTTGTTTTGAAAATAAAAAGGCACAGACAGATCTCGTTTCCGAAGGACAGCCGTGCCTTTTCTTACCAGCAGGTGTCACATGGAAATAAGCTGTCATCTCAATTGGCACTGTATTCCCTGGCCGGGCCAACAAGCCTGTCCCCTGTCACGGTGTCTGGGATACATGGTCCAGGCCAGGAGATAAATGGAGTTGTCCTCCACCTGGACAAGGACAGGGATCACCCACGGATGCCTTAAATCGCAATAGGGGAGATGGATAGTGTTCCAGGAGCCACCTCTCACTAGGCTCTTGTCTAACAGGACACAAAAGCCTTCTTTCTCACATAACTAATTACTAATATGGGGCAAGGATGCTTGACAAATTATCCTTAGATGCTTCATTAGAGGAACTAACTTTACCTTACAGGCATCTAATAATGTTTTTTTTCTCAGGAAATATCGCTATTTTGTGACACTTTAGCCTGGATCGCTCTTTGCACTGGGTAAAAGACTGGCTCTCCAGGCTGCCAGATTGCTCCATTGCCCAGCACAGCATAAATACACAGATGGGGGATTTGACAAGACATGCAAGAGTGAGGCTTTGAGTGGTATTTCTTTTTGGAAGCACTAAGATTCCCAAAGCATCCCTTTCCAAGGAACAAATTGTGAATGGTAAGCAGAAAATATAAGCAAATAATGATTTCTCATCTCACAGCAATTTCCACGCTCCAGGTAAACACTACCTAGGTAATTTTTTTAAATACCTCAGCAACTGTTCCCACTCAATGGGATCTGGAGCTCAAATCTCTTCTCAATCAGCCCATCAAAAACTCTGCAGGCCTTAGCCGTGTTGCACAGCGTCCGCACTGATCCCCACTGCTTTCAGAGCATCATCTACTGGAGAGAATCTGTCGTGGAACTACCAGAAATTCACTCAAAGCTCTACCACCACTTGCACTGCAGAATCATCTGGTCCCAAGGACTTTGCACAGTCTGTCACCAAGGTGTCCCCAGGTGCCCCATTGGCTGTGAGACTTCAGCTCTTTAGGGGAAGCTTTCAATTGGACAGCAATCCACGGATAATAGGGATTGGGCCCTGGGTAAGTGCCCTGGTAAGAAGGAGTGACATCCATTGTTTTGCCCAAGAGGAGAGACCTGAGCTTCAGGTGCGTCACACCCAGAAAGGAGGGAGCCCTCCACATAAGCAGCTGTTGGACCACAGCGTCTCAATTGCTGAGCGACTAGCAATGAACCAAATCAAGGTAATTATAACTCTATGAAATTGATTAGTGTGGTTCATAAAGTCAAGAGTCATCTTGAATTGTGCCGTGCTACCTTGCTTTGGAGATAGATTTTGCTCCTAACTACTGCCAGGAATATGAGCATCCTTTCCAGAACCCATACAGTCTTATATATTGTTCCTTCTGGAAACATTCTGTTTCCTTCTGGAAAAAAATATGAAGGGGAGGATGGATGTTTCATAGAAATACATTTTCAAAAGCCCTGTGAAAGTGTGGGAGTACAAATGTCTGACATCCTACTGCATAGCTTCAGGTCTTCAGACCCATCCGCTGCTTACAGGTTCCATCAGCCTATGCTAACCTGAAATACCTTGAAACAGAGATGAGTCATTTGTAGGAGCTGGTGGCTAACATTACTTCCATCATCCTTCGATGAGCAAGAGAAGAAACTTCCAGTAAAATTAAAAAAGACCAAGAAAAGCGTGAGTTTTACTAAAATCAAATGCTCCAGCAAAGCTCTAAAGCTAAAGAATAAAATAACAGGGTGACCAACACACTCACTACAGCTGGGGGGATGCTTAGGAAAGCAAAACAGAAGAGATTTGTTCTTATCTAGCTTTGAGCAAACAGCCCAGCTCAAGCAGCACAAATGGCACAGAAACACACATGGCCCTGGCCCTCTCCACAGCCCTGGGATGAAAAAACCCACACTCATTTTTGCCAGGAAAGAGGCAAGCTTAAAACTGAAGTCAACATCTCAGGACAGAGATCCTCTATCAGGAATGCAGGGAGCCATTTCCCCCACACACATGCAACTGGGAGAGAAGCAGATGGAAAACACACAAAAAGAAACCCTTGAGTGGCCCTGGTGGCATTGCCTGAGTGCTGCATGGCCCCATCACTCATGTCATCTCACAGGCCATCTTCTTCCTCAACGACTGTTTCTGACTTTCCCTTTCCAACCCTCATCTTTACTGGGACCAGCAGCTCTGGGAGGTTCATGGCAGGTAACATGTCCTCATGTACTTCTACTGCAGTGGCTGGCTACAGTCAACAAGCAAAAACCCAACTGTTCCCATCTTCCACTCCAAAGTGTAACTGGCTTTGAGACCCCAACATCTAGCAATGAATATGTAGGGAGAAAATACAGAAGTTATTTAAATAAACAAATTCACTCTGCCAAGGCTATGTGTGGCCAAACCGGATCTCACAAGGTACGTGGAACTGCTCCTCAGCCGGTACAAAGTGTATCAGTAAAGGATATTTGCTCAGAGCTAACAGCCCTGGGGAGAAAAGCCAATCTCTGTGACAGGGCACAGATAAAAGTGATTGCGACTGAGAAGAGGAGGAAGAGGGAAAAGGAAAAATCTGAAAAAAATTGAATGTCATTTTTTTCAACCACACATTAATGGGCATTGAACAGAGGCTAATGTTACACCAAGCAGCAAGCTAGGTTTTGCCTTGAAGCTGTAGTTTGTATTCTGACATATTTGTGCAATGACTAAATATTTCCCTGTGCTTTTTTTGTCAAGTGCAACATCATCAGAGTACAGTGCTTACCCCTTCCTGGAGCACTTCTCTCCTCCTGTTCAGAGTGAGGGGGTGAGAAAGGGGGCAGAGACAGGCGCAGTGGGGTTAGGGAAGCTCAAGTGCCCTTGCTCTGAAGGCAGGGCAGTAGGACTGGTCTCCCTCGGGAAGGTGCTGCAACAGATAAACTCCAGTCTGGTCATCCTTATGAATTGCCACTGGAAAGGCACTGGGAGGATCACAGTTACGGCTTACTTCTCAAATTTTCCTTCTCTTGCAGAAAGATCAGATCATGATTTTCTCCACGTGAGTCTTTCCTGACCGAAGTCCAAACTGCCAGAAACATGTCTCTTGCTGCTGCTCATAAAATAACTTATCCCTTTCCCCCTTACAGGTGGGGAACAGCAATCATTAAAAACCTCTGACTTTTTTGTATACTTAAATGAAAAAAATCTTCTTCTTATGGTTTTACCCTCTTCACACTCTCATTGTCTGCTGGGAGACCAGGGCAGCTGCAGACAAGTTGCTTGGTTTTGTCAGAGCTCTGCTGGGACAGGGGCAGCGACTGGTGGGAATGAATTATCCTCCTGCATCCATGCCGTAACCCCTAGCCTGTTTATTCCCTTTGTATCAATGGTCCTTTCAATTCTAAAATTTCAGATTGAAATTATGTATTTTTTTCCCTAACCCAAAGTCCCCTTGCCTGTGGGGCACAGGTAGTGAGGGGTGACCAGAGCTATGGCACCATCAGGTCCTGCTGCAACTATGGACAGGGTAAGACCAGGGAAGCCCCAGCAGGAGACATTTTGATGCAGGAAAAGAGATGAGAAGGATAATTTAGTATGAATAATATAGCAGAAGCAGCATAAAAATAACACTTGTTACATTCCTACCTGGTGTCTCACCACATTCTTCAGGAAAACAAAAGCCAAGGGAGGTACTGGGTCTGCAAGGCTGTGGGACGCAGTACCAAGGGGGAAACAAATCTTTAAACATCTCAAAGATCCTGTCGCCATCCTCAGAAGCACCTGGACAGACCCACAAACTGTTTGAAAACTTCACCAAACCACAAGGACTACAAGGTGTCAAACCATCATGGCAAGAGTGTGACATTCCCTGCCATCCCCGAGGGCCAGAGGGAATGGCAAAAAAAATTGGTTTTGATTTTTAAGTGCTTCAAGAGGCTTTAAAAAAAAAAAAAAAGCACGATGCAGGGAGTGGAGAAACAGCAACAGCAGCATACAAAGGTACAGCGGGGCAGGAGGATGAGTCAGCGTGAGTGGGTTGGGATGAGGGCCATGAGTGGGACTGAGGGAGCAGGGATGTGGGCAGGCACAGAGCTCCTGCTCGGGGCCCTTGCAGAACGCCTGGGCTCTGAATGCCACAGGGAAAAAACAAACAAAACCCACCAAAGACCTGAGTTGACACAAAACTAGGAAGCAGAAAATGGAGAGATGATGTCTTCAGACTCTCTCCTGCATTCCACACATCGGGCAGCTTTGCAGTCACCTCATTCTGGGTTTAAGGCTATAACAGATCTTTCAAGAGATATGAAACCCTCCTGCCCAGGTACACAGCCATCAGAGTCAGTCTGCCAGGCCGAGCACTGGGGAGCAGCCCTGGCTCCAGGAGAGCCTTCAAACAGGAGTGGCTCAAAGTGCCCAGCCCTCAGACCCCTTGGTTGAGGTATCTTGCTTTCCAGATTGAGTGATCATCGTAATTAAACCAAGTGTCATGGCAGAGCATCAGCTATACTACAGATCAGGGAGGTGGGGAACAGTGGGGGTCTGACTACCTGGCAATCAAAGAGGGTAAAAGAAACTTTGAGCTCCAAGGCATTGTAATGAACCTCAGCCTGCAAATAGGCAGGAATTGAAATTTACCTCCAAATAAAATCCTGTTGCAGATAAATGTCTCTCTCTTTCAAATCCATAGTTTGAAATATAAGTATTTTAAATTACAATAGGCAATACCTCTGTAGACCAGAACGTGTTCAAAATTAAAAACTACATAATAAGTAAACCTAAGCTATCTCCAGTAATTATATTCCGTGAAACTGCTTGCACACAGTGTCCCAGGAATGCATCAAGTAAGGTGAGCACCAGGGTGGCTGAAACTGGTAGTTTCATCTCACCCCTGTACAAGACATCCACCACCCAGCCTGAAAGTCTCCCAGCTCATTACCAGGTGCCTGTCCTTCCTGCTGGCAGGGATGACCCACTGTGAAGGTACCACACTGGGCAGTTGTTTCAGTGTTGCCTTGTTTAGCTACAAAAAGCAAATTCTTGCTCACAGGATTTGGTGCAGAAAACCAAGGGCTTGGTTTAGAAGCCAGGTGAGAGTCAAGTGCGAGAGGTGGTGGTGGCCGTGCTCAGCTCTGTGCAGGGACAGAGGACAGGGCTGCTCACATGCATTGGGAAATACTGTGACTGTGTGGGCAGTGTATGCTACAGTGGACACATTTAGAAGCACTTACACTGGCACTTTTAAAAATACATTGATTTTACGCATCTACAGCTTCAAGAGGTTTGGGAGTTTTTTTAATTATTCAAAATAACACACTTACTCATTGCTAAAATATGTTCTGTGTATCAATCAAAGTGAAGAGCAGTCCTTTGGTCCCATCTCTGTGCAGAACACATTAAAAAAAAAAGTAGGTATCAATAAATTATAAAGCCTTCTTTCCACAGCCATCTGCGTGGAGAAGGAAATCCCCACTATACATGTCTCCTTGCAGGGCCACTTTATTAAAATACCACTAAAAACCACCAGTTTTGACTAGAAGTTAAGAGGTTTTCTGGAGCATACAGGCAATCCCAAATTAGGAGACCTAGAATTGTGCAGAATCCCACTTTCAGGACCTGGGAGGACAGTCTCTCTTGGGAGCTGTGTTTCAGCACACAACATCCTCATGGCACATGTGATGCCTGAGCCATTTGCCCTTGCTGGCAGCAAATGTAATTACAATCCATTATTAAACACAGCAGAAGAACACATCAGAAATTATTTCTCTCTCATCTTGTTGTTACAGAATGACAAACCTCACCTCAGAGAATGACTTTTAAAATTTTTTCTCCACAAAACACAAAAATTACTAACAGATACTATGAATTAAGTCAGCAGCACTGTTACATAGAAGTGAAGCTTGAGCATCAAAAGCCTAGACATCAGCCCAAAACAGGTGTCATTCCACCGATTCCTGGCCCATGGAGCTAAACCCATGGAGGTTTAGCTGGTTATGCAGGTTTGTGGCCACAAAATTTGAGTTCCTTTCATCACTTACTGAATGCGGGCTTTATTGATTTATTTATTTTAATCAGATTTCTCTCATGTCATGCAGACTTATCAAATCTGATTGGCAGGACATGAAATAGCAACACCCAAAGATGGCAGCCGGGAAGACAGTCTCGCTCCACTTTCCCCCTCCTCTCAAAAATCTGCCATATGGGGCTGCTGAGAGGTAGGGTCCCATGGGATGGAGTCAGCCAGGCAGTGTCATACAGGTGCTGCTGCCACCACAGGGGCACCAAGGCCAACAGCAAAGGAACCACACCCAGATCCCTTGAAGGCAGGTGGTTGGAAGGGATTTGCATTGGCTGTAAAGGCAACAGAACAGACCAAGAGCAGGCTTTGTGGTCTGGAGCACTGGGGTCACATCACAAGTTGGATCCAGCAACAGTCTTTAGAAGCAATAGCAATGGGCACCACAAAAATATCTCTACCAGCTCTAGCTTTCTGCGAGCTCTGGGCACGATCCTAGTCCCACAGAAGTGTGTGGGTGTTTTGCAACTATTCCCAGTAAATGTAGATCTGTTCTCTTCTCCTTGTTCCTTTACATTCTCTGTTTGGCATTCCTTCCTCCCCTCAGCTCTCCTTCCCTGGCAGACCTCTGTTGGGGTCAGATCCTGCAGCCTCAAGCATGGATTCACCACCCATCCCATGCCCCTGTCGAGGTGTGCAGACCAGCTGGAGACTAGCCCGTTTCCAACAAGTCACTGCCTGGGTTACCTCCCACATGAGCAGGGTGACTGGGTCCTGGAGCACAGCACCCAACGGGAAACGCCCGCCAGCCCCTGAGCTGCCAGGAAGGAGCTATGTGGGAACACCGCGTTTGCAACCTGCGCCTTTAAATTCATTTTACTATTACAGTCATTTCACTAACTACTTAATTGCAGCCATCTATCTGCGTCTGTCTCGGTCCGACACCCACAGCTGCAGCCGCCCACGCAGACACCCACGCTGGCCCACGCTGTGACTCATGCTCCCAGCCGCTCTCAAAAACCCCACTCCCCGCCGAACACAAGTGCTCTCTTCAAATGTGTTGCTGCTACTTTGATCTATTTCCATAGATTCCTGTGAGTCATCTGATCCGTCTCTGATCTAAACCCAGTAGACTAGAGCCTACATGTATGGTGTTTTGCATGAATTTGACTTGCACAGAGAGCTGACCCCACTGTAACGCACAGACGTGCAAGAGCAGAAAATTCCTGGGAACTTCTTCCAGGAGGGAATTGCTTACTTATCCAAAAAGAGGAGCAATTGCTTCATATTAAAAAGTCCTACTGTGCTCTAAAAACATATATGTAGTCAGGATAGTATTATTCTAGGATATAAGGCCACAGTGATGCTCAGAACCCCTTTCCATCAAATCCCTTCACAGCCTCTTCCCACCGCTACCAGCTCGATATCCTCTTCTCGCTTTGCAGATGGCAACATGGTGGTGCCAGACCTTAAGGTGCATTTCAGCAGGAGCCAGCCTACCACCAGCAGCACAGCTTAATTAAGGCACCAGGGATGATCAGTCCCCACCACCTCGGGGCAGTGCAATTTGGCTGCTGTCACAGAGGAAGGCAGTAATGACACCCAGGCTACCACCGAGATGCTGTGCTCATCAAAGACTTCACGCCTACTATCTGGCAGATTGTGGTCCCTCATTATCCCAAATCCTGAGAGCTGTGCCCCAGGGATACCCAAATTCCTCCCGAGTGGGTATTTTCTCCTGGTGATCTATCCAGCACTTGTGGGTGGATCCACGAAAGCCATTGGGGAACATTTGTAAGCCTGCGACCTCTTCAAGGCATGATACGGTTTGTGGAGGATGCTGTCATGGATAGTAAGTGTGGATAGTCAGAGATGCACATTCCGATCTGGAGGATGTTGGCCAGATCATGCCAGCCTGCATGTGAGTTACCCCCTTTGCCCCTCCCCTCCCGTAGCCAGCACCACTGCCTGCACTCGACCTTGCAGATATACCTGCCTCAAATATTGCTGCTTCAGCCGTCAGCATCATTCCCATTGCACAGCCTCTCTGCGCACGGCAGGCAGGCAGCATCCCTTCCTGAACGCTTCGCAGGCAAGTACCAGATGGTGCCTGTCACTAAAAGCAAATAAATGCTTTGGTGCCCTGATTTATCCGCAAAAACACCACCTGAATTATCAAGGACAGGAGGCCCTGTTAGATGAAACACCTTTCTTGGTGGATTTGCAGTTGGTGGTAACAAGCTCCGAGCATACAGAGTTCACGCTTTACAGAGTATCACTGCTGATAGATTACTTAGATTTGCACAGATGGATTTGAAAAACAATTAAAAAAAAAAAAAGAGAAAGAAAAAATGAGAGAAGCCAGATGGGTTGCATGAAGTTGTGACAAGGATCATTCCAAGACATGCTTAAAATGCTAAATATTAAGAAAAAAAATTAAAGGTACAAAACTTGAAGCTACACCTGAGCTTCCTGAAGTTGGTGGCAAAGCTTGTGCCACCTCTGTGTGAAAAGAGAGTGGCAGGCATGCACTTAGAGACGGGAAACCCAGGGCCAAACTGCTTCCTTTTTCTTCCTGGGTATATAACCAATATATACCCAACCCTTCTGCACAGCAGATGAGTAGCTGAAAGCTGAATCCTTCTGCTAGATTCAAACCTTCCTGGTGGCTGATGTTTGGAGTCACCCTTTTATTTTCCCCATCCATCCTCCTAATGGGTCTCAGCTTTGCCATCATGTCTGGCACCAGGAGAGAAGGGGGAAACTTGTGGCCATTCATCAGCTGCACTCCAAGATGCAGTCCCATTGTAAAGGAGCTCTGGGACCCAGAGGTTTATTTAAACCAGGCTGGGGCTGGGTACTCCCTGCACCCAGCACAGCTGGTCTCAGCTCTCCCTGGCAGTGCTGTATCACTCAGGGATTCATGTGTATCTCCCAAGGATTCATCGTGGTGAGCACTGTGTGGAGCAGCACAGGGAACACTCTGCCAGCCTGGAGGGGGATGTTTATTATTTTGAACATCTTGGATTAGTGAAGCATGGATTTCACTCTGATAATTTGCCACTGGAATAACATCTGCATCAAGAGGGTTACCAGCCCTTACTGCAAAATACAGCTATGCCCCATTCCTGGACATCCTCAAAAAAGTGCCAAAAATAGGCTAAGTGTCCCAGGGAACACGGCAAGGCTCAGCAGCCAGGGGTAACACTCCATGGGTGTTTTTTCCAGGAAGCCTGCAATTATATAGCACTTCAGTACTGAACAACCCCTTCTCCCTTTTTTTCCCTGTCTGTTTTTGTTCATTTTCTTTCATTTTGTTTTTGTTTGTTTTCAGGAGAACCGGGGGAGGAGGAAGAAAAAGGGATAGAAAAAACATTGTGTGATTTGATTTGAATTGCATTGCACTTTCCCTGTGCTTTTTTTATGCTCAATGGGAGTGATGCGTGCAAGTCTGAGAAAACAGCACATTTTACCAGCCTGAAAAATATTGCCCTGGGCCTAATCCAAATTTTCACAAGTTATCCTGGAAGTTGAATCAATCTTTTCAACTTTTTGAATAGCCAGAGCTGCAACTAGTGATACTAGGGGTTCCAAGAAAATAGAATTACATATATAGCAACTGGAGTCTCAAGAGTCTCAAATATTTTTAGGGCATTGATGGCCACCAGCACTGCTGAGTATTGTGCTTAGAAAGCAGCACATAACACTTGCTGATCCCCTGCAGTGAGGAAGTAAGGCAATCAAGGCTCAAGAAGGAGAATTTTTGTCTTGCATGTCCATAAAGGATATGCAATATGTTAGTAGAATCAAAAGAAATCACAAAGACACACGGAAGCTGCCTGATTTCCCCCATTACTCCCAACACATCAGCTCTAAATGATACACTCCAGAAGAGCTGCAGCTAAAATATGGTTGTTTATTCAGTTATTTCCAAATGCATCTTATTCATTCAGATCAAGACAAATACTACTCCCATGCCTGCTCTGCTGGCATTAATTATCTCCTACATCCTGGGCTGCCAGGGATGCAGGAGGTGGAAGGAACATGACAGCCACATGGGTGGCCAAGCATGGAGGTGGGTGTTTGCCTGTTGTAGTAGAGGCTTGACACAAGCCAGGGTGAATGTTCAGAGCCTTCCCAGGGTCTTGCAGAACACTCCCTGTTTGTGTTTTTTTGTTTGTTTGTTTAAATATCCTTTTTTCGCAAACTTTATTTGTGATCAATGCATATTGTTGGGGTTTGGTGTGATAAGATGAGATATTTGTTTTCCTGTGGTGGAGGCTCACACCTCTGTGGCCTTTGAACACCCATTTTCAGCCTTGCCTCTACGCTGCATCTTGGCACTCGACTGCTCTCACCACAAGCCCTCCCCCTCCATTCAGAGCTGCTGAAAGCACCTTGGCTGTGTCTGAATGGGGGAACATTTGTTCCCACTCACTCCAGCATGGGGAGAAAACTGTGTGTCAAGAAATTACGTCAGTACAGTGTTCAGAAACCCAAGCAGTGTAGCCTTTAACAACATGGACGTGTAAGCATGCTACACTCACAGCAGGAATTAAATCAGTTCAGGGGAGCAAAAATACACTTGTTGGGAAGCCTCAGGCCATAAGAGCAACAGCATTGCCCTGCAGATGGGAGGCAGTCCACAGAGAACTGATGCAGGGGTGGGGGTTATGGCTATCCCTTCACCACCAGCTCCCTGCATTTCTCCAGCCACTGGCTCGTTAATTAGTTCAAATCCTTTCTCAAACATTTATTTAGCTTGAGCAAATAGCTAGTTTCACTTTGAACATGGTCCTAATCTATTGAATTAACATCAATTACTCCTGTTTCTGAACAAACAAAGGCAAAAGAAATGTTTTTTGCATGAACACTAGTAAACCTGATAAGAGCAAGGCTGATCAAATACTCCCAAGGTAAACACCTCAGGTGATCTGTGGACAGCCATAGCCAGTCCTTTAGGTTAAACCCAACTGGCAGTGTAAACCATTTGGGGTATTAACCCACCTCTTTTATATCTGAATGCTCCCTCCTACCTTAGAATCAGGCTGGAAAAAGAATTAGGTTGGAAAAGACCCTCACAGTCATTACTGAAATCATGTCCCTAAGTCACATGTACCTCCTTCCCATCTAGTTACAACGGTGAGGAAACATACCATCTCCAGTAGACATGATCCACAACACAGCTGAGCCTACAATAAACTGGGTGGCTTTTTAACTTGGAGAGCAGAACCACTCCCTTTGTTGGGTACCCTCTGCCACAAAGCCTGAATTGGCTCTGCATGACTGCTGATGTCTTGCTGACACAAAGATGAGCCTTGCACAAGCAAAACTCACACAAGCAGCAAACCAAAAGCCAGTTGACCCATCTATACCTTCTGCTAACAGCAAAGCAGGCCCTAATCTCACCAAAGCCTGAGGCACTGTGGTAGTGTCCTCTTATATCCTCTCTTCTCCATCCTTCCCAAGGAAACCCCTCAGCAGAGCAAAGAAAAAAACAGGTCGAAACATAGAAACTGCTTAAATATGCATTGTGCCTTCATTTTGAAGGAGAAAGACTGAAGTTGGAGCCCAAGGAGGGACAGGCGACATCCCACCTTGCCCAGAGGAAATGTAATCAGCACAGCCCTTGCAGAATAGGGGCCAGCTGCTGTCACTCTCCCAGCTGTACCAGCACCACCACTTTGATCTAGATCCCTTTAGCTGGGATCCAAATGTAAAAAAAAAAAAAAAGGTAAAAAAACCAAGTCACTGAATTTTGGTTCCTTTCACCAAGGACAAAATGAGTGGTATGGAAATGACAAATGGGAGTCCAAGGTGATCCACAGAGCAAAAAGGACCTCGTGCCTTGTGTTCTTAGAAATAAATATAAAAAATAGCTTTAAGGGCTAGTTATTCTATTTTCTGTTTAACAATGGAAAGAAAAATATAAACTTGGCATTTTTGCCCTCAACCACAAAGGCTGTGAATTTATTTCAGGAGAAAGCAAAATGGCATCTCAGAACCTAACACACTGAAGACTCCAAGTGCTCCAAAAATAAAGCTGAGCATCACAAGTCAGGCAGCCCTGTCAGCAGGCTCTGTGTGGGGAATCGCCTGCCCCTGTCAGAGCAGATTTTGTGAGGCTTTACAGAAAAGGTGTCTGGTGAGGATTCTGCTGTCTAACCTGCAAAGCACACCTGATGTCTCAGGAAGGAATCTTGGATGTACTCAATAGTCACTCTGTCAGACTGGGGCTCCTTATAGCATCAGGAGCTGCTTCTAGAGAGCTTAAGATAAAAGGAGGGAGGGGGAAAAGAAAGAAGAAAGATGGAATAAACTACAAGATGACACTTATATAGGTGTAATGGCTAAAAAATCGATTACTCCCTACCTGTAGAAATTTTCCTGTTGAAAAAACACTAGATAGTTGTCCACCAGTGTTGGAGGCTCTATAGAACACTTTGTTCTTACATGAAACACAAGGTAAACAAGGTCCCTATGGTGGGAAATTGGTGGAGGTTTGTTTCAGCAATGGGAACGCATAATTTCTAGATTTAGTACCCCAAACAAATACAATGCTATATTAGACTATAAAATACACATTGGGTTTCCTGAGCAAATCAGCATTTACATGATGAGAGCACAGGGGGAAATTCTCTAAACACCACTGAGGAATCAGCTCATTGGAAAAAATTCTGTTCTACAAAGTTAATTTGTCATTATTGAGTCTTGATTGAATCTCCTTGATGTGTTTCCTGCACTCCTGGAAGTTTATCATCACTGTACAGGTACGGGTGTGCACCAGTCTCAGGTGTGATGTATGGCAGTAGGCAGCCCCAGCAAAGAGCTGGCACTTCTGTGGGTAAGAGCTGAAGCAACCTGCTCCCTCCTCTCCTCACAGCCGTTATCAGCACAACATCCCTACCCTCGCCAAAAATAGAGAGGTGAGGATTCCTACTGCATCCTGGTATGAGGATGAACTGCAGAACCCCCACTTGTTTTACTACCTTTGCACTACTAAAGGAAAGGAAGGCATTTGGAGGATGCAGAGCCTGACTCTGGCAAGTCAGGCAGTCCTTACTGCTGGGATCTTCTGTATTTTCCCCATAGATGTAGACTTGTGCAGGAATTAAGACAATTTCATTGTGGGTATAGGCTAATAGTGGTATCTAGACAAAGAGGGCAATTTCAGCTGCTCTGTTCAGGCAGTACTCCACAAAAATCACCCTCCTGAGCAAGGTGTATAAATATGCACACATCCTCTTGGGGTCACTCCCTTGACTTGCTTTTTATGCTAAACCCTGGTGAACTAAAAGGTACTGTCACCTTCACTGAAACTCTTTGTGGAAAAACAACAACAAACCTTTACATTCAGTGGCATGGTTTGGGGCAGGGTGTTACGCAGCATTCTCTGACCCCAGGCACAGCCTCTGCTCCCATCTCTGGTGTGAGGAGCCCGGGGCTCCCCAGCTCCCAGCCATGCCAAACATGCCAGGCTCTGCGTGGACGCCTGGGGCTGTCGCTGTTCCTGGTCGGATTTTCACCTGAGTTTTTCTCCTTGGGAACGCTGTAACACTCATTAATTACTACTCTGAGCAGCACGATGGATTGGGATGGGTGTGGGCTTTGAGGGGGCGGGGGAGAAACAACAGTTTGGTGGAATGCAGCTTTCTCCACGTCTGCATCTATTCCCCTCACTCGAGCGGAAAACAACAGCCGTGACAAGCGGGGGAGCAGCATCGCCCACTCCCTACTCCCACTCACTCCGGGAAGAAAACAGCCTGCTCGCAGTTCCTCCTCGCTTCTGTCGGCTTCCAGCAGCGCCGGCCTGCCAACAAGGCAAGAAGTCGTGTCAGCCGAGCGGATGCACCTCTAGAGATGCAGGAAGGTCACAGATTAAACATCTTATTGACTCATTTCCAAGGACGGCGTTAAAGAGGGCCTGAAGAGGTTGCAAATTGTCATTGTTACGGGATGAAGTTCACCTACAGTACTGAGCCATGAGCAGTGACTCCACGTCAGAGACAATTATTCGCTATTTATTTCCCTGGATTTCCACAATACTAAGGCGGCACTCATCCAAAAAGCTCTGGGCTCTGTGCCATGACTTAAAACATGAACATCCGAGGTTATTCCCCCCCCGGCAGCCTCACCCCCAGCAACACCCAGCTGCAAGCTTTGGGGAGGGTGAAGAAAGAGAAGGGGGTGAGGGAGGAAGAGAACAGCAAGGAGCAACCTTCTTGGCCGTGCCACCCTTCTCTAGGAGAAGTAGGACCTCTCTCTAATACCCAGCTCCCCATATTCTCTCACCTGCCAGGATACAGGCCACCAAATCAGGAGATGGGGTTAGACCCCAAACTCTGCCATCAGATGACAGCACTGCCACAGCTTTACCCTACAGACAGCCTTGGTTAGGACCGCCTCACACCCCTGCAGGTCACAGGGATGCAAGTGGCAATGCCAAGGAAAAGGATCTCTACATCCTATTTTTGAGCAGTTAAACTGGGAGGGGAGACTGCCTGCAAGGCAAGGAAGAGCTTTTTCTCAAGCCAGGAAAGGGAACAGTGCCTCTTAATATAGCAAGGGGAGTAAGGGAAAATTCTTTTTATATATCTCCCACCTCCCACCCCTCCTACAGCCTGACTTATTTTAGTGGCTGGCTACACCCCGGCATACAGAAAACCATTAGGGTTGCCAAATGCTTGTTTCAGGAGACAATTTACATGCACAAAATAATTAAGTTTTTGTTCACTGCTCTTCACTGGGGCACCTGCAGCTAAGACTGGCCAGAAGCCTTGCTGACAGCTTCTGGAGTTTCAGCAAACTTCACCTGCTGGTTGGGAGCAGACTGTGGCTGCTGGCCCTTTCCCCAGATCCCAGAAAACTTCTGTGGTCCTGGCCGTGCTGGTAGGTGTGCTGGTGACTAGGCTGCAGGACCAGGATGGTGCAGGGCATGGGGAAGAGACACGAGTCAGGGCATGAGTGGTATATTCAGTGGGTCATGGCCACACAACACTATGGCTGTCAGCAAAGCAGAGTCGGGGTTTGGAGTGGGGACAGTGAGATTCCAGCTGTGATTGGCTAAGGAAACCTCCCCTCCCACACCAGCTCTCTGCCACACGGAGAGACATTAGTCAGGGGTGACCAAGCCACATGCTGAGACCACAAGGGCTGTTTGCATGCAACTTTGGAAAAAAACTGAGTAAACAAGTCTCTCTTGGGAAGAAACCTTACAGCTTCCCCACTTTTCAAAGTTGGTCAGCGACCACCTCCTAGTCTAAGCAGAGCAAAGCTCTTGTCCTATCCCCTGGCACAAGGCACATCTGCAAGAACATCTCTGCACCCCAGGACGTTGTGCACTGAGGACCAAAAGCTAATGACAGCTGTTTCTTCATTTGTGGTCAAACTATTTTCCGTCACAAAGGCACTTGCAACAGAATTCAGCTGTTGATGAAATGTGTGTATTGATGGAAACTGCTACTTTATAAAAAGAAAGATTCTCCATTAAAAAAATATTTCTTATTTTATGGAGTTTCCTTCTAATAATATTATTTTTACCTATTAAATTACATGTCAGAAGTAGTCACTGAATCATATCATATTATGACAAGAATAATAGTTGAAATATTCTCTTTTTATTTGCCATTACAATCACAAAGAGCAGCTGTTATCTAGTACTGCTCTACACGTCTTTTCTTTGTTCTAGATCAAAGTGGCTCCTGTTTGTGCCCCAGTGAAGCCGTCAAACTGTTTCGTTACAACATGAACATGAGCCACTTTGATCTAGAAACAAAGGCAAGAGAGTTTAATCAGTATCAAGCCAAACCACTCGTAATTAAAAAAAAAAAAAAAAGAAAATAGCTGAAGGTCTTACGTCGTACTATGATGTGTCAGTAATTGTAAGGCAGGTAATGCTCTGCATTTACAGCGATAACATGAAAAGCTGGAATGGTGAAACACTCACACATGCTAACTACATTTTCCTCAAACAAATTCTAAGATTCTTTTTAAAAAATCCCAGAACTCCAATTTATGGGAAATAGAAAATATTTGGGTTTGTTCTGATTCAGCAGTTATAGATTGTTTGCCTTTATGACATTTCATAATAATCCTGAAATACAATGAACTTTATATCTGTACCATGTATTCCAAAACATCATCATCAAATAACATCTGCTAAAACCTAGTTTGTTTAGCAATGTATTATCACACAAATTTGCTGAAGCCTTTCTGAACGAGCAGATCTCCACAGGGGAAAAAAAGGTCTAGTGAATCAAAAACATTTCAAATGTGTGTTTCAGTTTCATCAGGAAGGTCCCAGGTAAATAATCTAAGTTTTTCCTTCAAATTTATGTTACATTTATGAATTGAAATGGCAAAATAAGTTAACAAAATATTATGATGAAAAGATTTGTGTGTGAGTTGTATAAAGTAGAGCTTTTAAAAGGTCAAAAGGCATTCCTGAACCTTCAGTTTCTAGATTATAAGACTAGAAGTTTAGGAATGAAGCAATATTCCCTCGGTTTTCTCATCAGCTGTACTGACCATCTCCCTTTCTGAATAGGGGAAGGAAAAGCCCCACCAGCTCCACTGTGCAGAAGTGTTTCCTTTCTGAAGGCTGCAGCAGCAGCAGGAGAGGTCTGCCAGACCAGGGGGTTGTGTTCTCCTCTGAAGGTCTTCAAGAAACTCCATCTCCTGCCCCTCTGCTGCAGAGCATCTCTGTTCTCCCTTTGGTTTGCCATCCCTCAGCCTTCTACTTATGCAAACTCAAAGCTGCATATTTTAAAGGACTGTTTCAGAACTCCAGCAGATGCAAAGCACAACAGCTGGATATTAATGCAGCTTGGCATCACAGCCATTTTGGGATGTTTTTTTTTAATTAGCACTGTACAATATTACAACAAGGAAACAGTTTCTCTTCTTTTATTACCATCTTAACCCTGAGCCAAGTATTAAATAAGATTTAATTTAATTAGTTTTTATATTCTCTCCTCCTGCTGGATTATTCAGTAACACAAGGTTCCTACCCCGCTCGTTTTCTTACAGGCAGATAGATAAAAATCCTGCTGATGGTGGTGGGAACACATCAGACACCTAATTTACATATAAGATGGATTACTTGGTTGTGGAAAGTAGAGATACATATTTTCAACCAGCCCTATGGTTCACCTTTTGCTTTGTCACGCATTCCCGAGTTCTGTCCACTTTTCTACAGCATGTGGGAATGCCGCCCTATGGTCACCACCACCACCAGGCTTATCCCAACTTTGGGGTGTTCCAGAAAAACTAAACCTGTGACCTGTAGGTTCAAGGGTTATATCCTGACATCCCCTTATTCTGTTGGCGTGACCTCTTTCCCTCATTCCCAGCTTTTCTCTGAGGACTAGATAAACTAGTTTTCCTCACCCTTGTATTTTGGGGGAAGGTTTGGTGGTCCTAGAAAATGCCTCTGGTGTTGACTCTTAAGCATGCTTTTACTTGGAGTGGACCTCTGGCCTTCTCAGATGCCCTGGGCATCCAGATACTGCCAGCTCCTTCTCCTTCATAAGTCTGACAAGTAGGACCCCACAAAAAGCCTGGCATTCCTACACTCCACCATTAAAATACCAAACTAACTGGGCAGATGCTGTGCCCCAGCAGAGCTACACTCACTCCGTCAAGAGGAGGCTTTCACCGAGATTTGCAGAGATGGAGTCACACTGCTGTGTGTGTCCAAGGTAGAAAATGGCCCAGCGGGATCTCGAGGGATAGGGCTGCTGGGACGCAAAAGAGCTCTTTAAGGTACATGAGCTGTGTCAACAGGTTGGAGCAAGCCCAAGTCTCATCCCAAAATTCATCCCAAGTGGCAATAGCAGTGAAACAACAGTTGTCCTTGGTGCTCACTCTGGGTTGCAGGCTGTGACAACAACCAAATAAGATCCTGCTGAAGGGTTTGACACCACTGACATTTGGGCACTGCTAACTCCTCACCTCCATCTGTCCTGCTGGTGACCATGAGCAGCAACACGTGCCAGGCAGCCCAGGCTGGACCTGACTTTAGAAATCCTGTAGACATTTGGACTTTGGAGTGGGCATCTCAGCCTATTGAGGCAGCAATAAATAACCCACATGTTGTGATCAGTCAGTTAAAATCAATTCACTTTGACAGCCACGGTCTGGATGGAACATGGAAAGAGAAGCCCTTGCAAGGAGCCCTTGGGAAGGGGAGGAACAATGTCATGTCATACAGATCATCTTGGAGGAATAAAAAACCTGTGTCCCAGGCTTATTAGCTAGGCAGTGCCTGCTCCACAAAACATGCACTTCCAGCCAAAAATGGGGAACATCACCGTGAAGCAGCAAATTACAACAAAACCCAGAGCCTCGGGAGAAATGCAGCCAAGAACACCAGCAGGACCCACCTCTGAGGGTTTTGTTCAGTCCAGAGCAGAGATCCCATAAGCTGAGTCAGGCTGCTCAGCCATGAGTCACATCCATCAATTTCCCAGCTCTCCTGCCAGCGGGCTTACCCAAGTAGGGGCTACAGCCTGCCTGCTGCTGGCTCTGCCCTTGGCACCCACACCGCCGTGTCTCTGAGCACACTGGCTGTGGAAAACTGGTACTGATGAGCTGAAAGTAGAGCAAGGAGAAGTGCTGGCCACAAGCAATGTCTGGAGAAGACATTAAATGCCAGCAGCTCTGCAAGGGGAAGGGAGAGATTGATGTGAAGGGTGAGGAGGCGGAAGAAGCCTGGTCAGGAGTGGGTGTCTGGTCCAGGTACTGGTGACAGCATGCCAGGAGGCTTTTGAGTCTGCGAGAAGCACTCTGCAAAAGGAAAAAACACATTCGAGCAGCAAGGTGAAAGGTCTGGAAAAAGCAGCGAGCAAGAGGGAAGGAGTAGGAGGAAACGTGGGCGCAGAAGTAGGCAGTGCCACATAGCAAGTTTCTGATGTAGCCGGGAAAGGCATTCAGAGCTCCCAGTTTCCAGTCCCACACCTTCACCAGGAGACCATCTGTCCTCTCCCAGGGGGAAGGAGCCCCCAGGTCAGGCAAGAGCGCTTTCCTCATCCTGTGAAAAATAGCAGGCAATGCCAAGGCTCGGAACGGCACTGCTTCCCAGGGTTCCTGGACTGGCAGCTATGCTCCCAGCTGGGTTTGTGCCTGCTGGTACTCACTCTGTGGCAGAGCTGCATCCTTTCTATAGGACCTGCCATACTTACCTGCCTCTGAAAATGGTGTCTTAGCTAATGCTTTAAGGGCATCAGATGATAGTTTGGGTTTTTTTCTCCTTGGTGCACAGCCATGGCTAACTCAATTTCTCCCTCAGGAACATTTCAGTGAGTGGTTTGGATTGGACTTCTCTCTGATGAAAGGCTATCTTTTGGAAAGAAAGACATTAATCCAAATTCTGTTGAATGTAGACTGTAAAGCAAAGCAACAAAATAGTTCAGTGGTGGGTCTCCTTCCTTTTTCACCTCCAGCCTTAACTCAAAGAAAAATTGTAACCATTCTGAATAGTGATCCTTTTTTTCTGGTATCATGTGTGTTTCTGATAGCACGCAGAGCATTCACCTATTTTCCCGAGTCCTGATTCTCAGGCATCACTGGAAGAGGACTCACAAGCAGCGTCAGGAATGCTTTCAGGATGGTTTGTGCTGCTCAGTTGCAGTGAGGGCATGTTCCCATTGCACTGGCCTTATGCCCTCGAGCTGTCACCACCGTATAGCCCACGCCCTGCCTGTGTTTGCCATGGCAGGTACTAGCACTGCAAGTCACAAGGGTGACCTGCAGCACCTCCAGAGAGGGGACTATGATCTGTACAGGTCCTTCAGGAGGGTACCAACTTACTGCCCTGGTCAAGGGGAAGCATGGTTATGGCCCAATTACGCAGAGCACATTGTCCAGCATGATCCAAGAGACTTCTTATCTTGAGCTTTGAAAAGCAACAAGCTGTAGGGCATGCCTACAGGGATGTTCAAAGACTGGATGTATCCACTTCTGAGTGCACACTCATCCTCTCTCCCTCTTGGTATATCATAGAATGGCATGGGTTGGAAGGGACCTTTATGACTCGCTGCCAGGGGCAGGGGCACCTTACACTAGACAAGGTTGCTCAGAGACTCATCCATTCTGGTCCTGAGCAGCCACAACTTCTCTGGATAACCTCTGCCAGTGTCTCACCACCATCATAGCGAAGAATTTCTAATATCTAATCTAAACCTGCCCTCTGTCAGTTTGAAGCCATTCCCCCTCGTCCTGTCACTACATGCTCTTGCCTAAAGTTCCTCTCTGGCTCTCTTGTAGGCTCTTTTAGGTATTGAAAGGTATTATAAGGTCTCCCCAAAGCCTCCTCTTCTCCAGGCTGAACAACTCCAGCTTTCTCAGTGAAAGAGCTGGTCCAGCCTCATGATCATCTTCAAGGTCCTCCTCTGGACCCATTCTATCACGTCCACATCCTGAGGTTTAAGTGTGCTAGACTAGAAGACTGAAATACAGCTCAACTGCTCTGAAATCCAAGATGTAGCTTATCCACATAAAACAAGGCATCTCTGGTAGGCAGTTCAGCAGCACCTCAGGGGGTCAGGAGGAGGGTCAGTGACAGCAGGTGACACGTCCAATCTCTTCCCCAATGTGGCTGCAGAACTGCCCAGAACATCTGCCAACACACATACTGAAGTGCTTTGCGAACACCACAGTCCACGAGGAGCAAACATTTCACATTCATTTAACAGAGAAGGTGTATAGCAGGGAGAGCAATGGCTGAGTCAGCCTGGGGCAGGACACAGGGAAACTGGGCAGCATCAGACCCACATCCCCCCGTGTCTCCTGCCAGCAGCACACACCTCCTGCATGCACTGGGGTGCCAGCAGCTCCAGCACAGCCACAGCAAGGAGTAAAGCAAATCAGTCTCTTTCCATCCCATGGGAATGCAAACTTTTGACACCATTAGAGAGGCCTCATTGATATGAGCCATGCATTTACATGTCTCCACTCACTCTCTGTGAAAACTAGTGAGTGCCAGTTTTGCTGTGTTACCAGTAATAAACTTTTGATGCCACGGATTCAGGATCCCTTGTTTGCCCTGTAGAAAGTTTCTCTTCATGCATCAGACTCAGAGAACAAAGCACGGACTGTTTAGCCTCAGGATTTAACCACCTGTTGTAATACCTTGTTGATCTAATCTTTTGTTTTAATTAAAAGCCTTTCAGTTTGGTTTGCACGTTTTTCCCTTCCTGCACCCAATGCCAGCTTGCCACCTGCTTCATTGGCTCTGTCTCGGTTGTGGAGTTCATATCAACCCTCTTTGAATTCCCCAAAATGCATGGAAATTGTTAGGAAAAAACCAAATCCACAGATGTCCAGCCTGAGACCCAGCACTGTAAGGCCACTGCTGGGCTCAGCAAAGGATGAAATGAAAGAGCTGCAGTGAGTGGGGAGCTGGCAACATGATTTGCATGGTGTCCACTGCTCTCCAGGCTAGCTCAGTGCTATTTGAGGGAAGTAACCAACTCCTTTTGGGCAATGAGATGGGACCACACTCACTTTAAGACACCAAGATAAAGAAATTTTCATAAGGATGAGACTGAACTTTGGTTTCAAGCACTGACATGAATTCTCCTGTATCTCATAATTAAAACATCTACAGGTACATCAGGGATCTACTACAGTGAATTCATACTTTTAAATGGCCACTTTGAATATCATTCCAACTTTTTTCCTCTACAGATTTAAATAAAATGCAGACTGCACCAGCCAGCACTACTTTCTAGCCTTTTGAGTAGGTCACTTCAGAGAACAAAAATCAGCAAGTCAAAACCCACAAAGCTGCCCCTGGCCCCACTGCAACCATGCACTGGCACTGCCTTCCCCAGCTGCTCACAGCAGCTCCTCAGCAAGATACACTCCTCTCCTCCTCATTTGCAATTCTTTAATAGGAATATCAAGCTTCAAAAGCTTTTCTTATCCTTCTGAGAAGCGCAGTGACAGCCTTTAAAACTGGCCACACCAAAATAATTTGAAAACTCTTTATTCACACTATTCCTGGTGTTTCACCTCCCAGTGCTAGCAATACAGCAAGGAATCCAACATGGCCTCGACCAGCCCTAACAGAGTCACCCTCAGCTAATGCAGCCCCCACCACCTGTTCACAGGTTATTCCGAGTTGGAAGGGACCCACAAGGATCATCTAGTCCAACTCCCAAGTGATTCCCACACAGGGATCGAACCCACAACCCCAGAGCCGTGGGCGCCACACCATCTGAGCCTCCCATTATCTAGACCATGTCACTGAGCTCCTCATCCAGTCTTTTCTTAAACACCTCCAGGGATGGCGACTCCACCACCTCCCTGGGCAGACCATTCCAGTGAGAGATCACCGTCTCTGTGAAAAAGCTCTTCCTAACATCCAGTCTAAACCTCCCCTGGCGCAGCTTAAGGCCATGACCTCTTGTTCGGATGAAAATGTTATCCAGGAAGAGCACAACAAGGCATTGGGCACACCAAGTGCCTGCGGTTTTCCCTGCCGTTCTCCCTGCTTTGGCAAGGGGTACGTTAAAAGCCGGGACGCCTTTGGTGCCAGCACCATCCACAGCATCCAATGCTCTCCTCCCGGGCGTGGCCAGAGAGGAGGCAGCTGCTCCGTGCCGTACCACGCCGTGCCGCCGAGGCCCGTCAGGATGTGTCACAACACGCGGCGTGTCGTGCCTCACCGCTTTGTCGAGCAACAAGGAAAAAAAATGAAAAAAAAAATATTCAGCTCTAATACATGAGTGGGCCGGTATGTGCAAGAGAGATGAATATGAAGTACAACATGCTGGATGCTACAGCAATAACCGGGCGCACGCGGAGCGGCTGGAAGGGAGCCAGCAGGGGTGATGCCGAGAGCGGCGGCGGGGCTGCAGCTCCTCAAGAAGCGCCAGGCGGATCCAGAGGCTCGGCGTGGGCGTCAGGCTGACACCGCTCCGCCAAAACCAGCGGGAGCCCTGGGCCACGTCACCCCCCGGCTGCGGCTGTGCCCCCTCCCAGCCGCCGCGGGGGGTTCACCAGACACCCGGGAAGCTTCGTCTTGCGTGCGAGGAAAAAGCTGGATTTTGTCTTTTGTCAGGCAGTTCTTATACATGTGCTGAGTCCGCTGCTAAACACGGAGACGGGTGACTTTAACAGGTCCCTGTGAAACACAAGAATGTGCCCCCTCCTGTATTTCTCTGTTAGGGATGGGACCAGCTCGGACTTCTTTGTATGGCAACGCTGAACCCAAGAGCCCCTCTGGTAGCAGCTTTGTGTCCGTGCAGCTCTCCTTTTGGGGAGCCGCGGGAGGAGAGCTGAGGTGGCAGGCAGGCACCTACCCCCGGCGGGAGGAAGGACTGCCTTCCCCTGGTCCCGTGGGCGTTCGCATGGCCCCTTCGCAGCAGCCAAACACACGGTTTACGAAGTGCAAACTTCTAACGGCATGGGGATGAGTCATTACGGGGTTTCAAAATGCGTAAATATGATCACATCCTAATTCGGTGTGTCACAATGAGCTTACCCTGCATCTGCGGGGTTACTCTGCTCTGCAGAAACCTCGGAAATTCCTGCCCAGCCTTCTGATGAAAAAATTCATCTGCATTCATGTCACGGCATGCAGAGAGTTAATGTGTTTTTTAGGGGTTTTTTATTTTGGCACAGGATTTCAATGGAAGCTTATGTGCAGTTTTACAACCCAGCACTGCTATGTTTTTCACCACAAATTTACAACCAAGTAATAAGTAAACACAAGATTTTTTGGCTACATAGGATTTTCCAAGGTGATTAAATAATTTTCTAAATGGCTCTGAGAATGAAGCTATCTGAAATCCCTGAGGTAATAGGAAATTAACTGCATCCACATACACTCCAGAGACACAGGAATTCAAATTTACTGAGAAGTAAGATAAAATATTTAAGAAACCAAATAAAATTGAATAAAATCTATTGCAATGTAAATTAAACCTTCACAAATCAGCAGTGACTAGGCTGGTTACCAGGCTTCTCTAGGGCCTCTGTATGTCTCAGGCTCCGCACAGCCCCTGCCCCGTCAGCTCCCATTGGAGATGGTACACACCTCAAATGAACATGCTTTGAAGACCTTCAAATATTTAATGGGCAAAAGCAGTATTCTTTGTGGACTTACCTGAAGAAAAAAAGGAGACAGAAGCATCAGGAATCTGGCTAAGAGGTGGGTTTGGGGTGAGCAGGTTCTAGAGCACTATCTGATAACCCCAGGACTTGGCTGTAGGCTACATTAAGCCTTCACAAGATTCTCCCCAATTGGAGCCACCTCCACCACCTCCCTCAGCACTAGAGCTGCTGCCTGCTTCCACTGCCAGCTCACCCAGTGCTGGGCAGCTGCCTTCAACCCCTCTCCTTGGGAGAGAACCACAACCAAATCCACGTGTGACAGGGACTCGCCCTTCCCCAGGGATGCAGGTGTAGATCATGGGGCACGATGAGAAGCCCCACCTGGGGGCCTTCCCTGGAAGGGATTGACTTTCATCCCAGCACAACTGGGCAGTGGGAGATGAGAGTCACCCGGGAAGGGCTCTGGGAAGCCATCCCTCCTGAGCAGCTCGAGGAAATTCATATTTCATGTTCTGCTCCTTCTCTGCCCACGGAGTTCTTTCTCGTGGTGGTGTGTAGGTGTATGTGAGGGATTTATCCTTTCCCCACTGAATCACTGCAGCACAACATCTTTTCAACCCTTCTGTACAGCACAAAAGAGCCTCATGTCATTTCTCCTCATTTTCCTGCTTAAGGAGACAGCCAGCAAGCTCCACAGTGTGACCCAGTTGCACCCAGGATCGAGGCTGTGGGAACAGCACAAGCCCTCCCAGCTCTGGTCGGACGTGCCAGGGGGGGCAGACATCCCCCCTGACAGCTCACACCCCGAAACCACAGCCCAGCTTGCCTGATGCCTTCATGGAGGTGCCTAGGATCCTGCTGCTTGTACAGCTGGAAAATGGCTCCACACTCAAGGGAAGGAGCAGAGTGGGATGCCCTGAGCACGCTGTGCTCTCCCTCACCACCTCAGGAGCCCAGGTCCAAGACAAAGTGTTACCAAATCCCCTGTGACACAGTAACAAGCCTTCGTGATTTAACTAGGGGCTGCTTGAATATGCTTCCATCCAGTCTGACACTGGCATTGTGTATGAGTTGTCTGTATTTTGAAAAGAGAATGAGGAGGAAATGAATTCCTCAGCTGTTATCATGGGCAAAGGCATCCCCATGAGACTCAGCCACGGATGAGGGCTTTCTTGGCTGACCCTCGTATCAATTTCTTATTTAGAAAAAGATACAGGAGCTTTAGGGAGGTAGCCACTAATAAAAATTTAAATTACCTGGTTTTGGCTGCATGAGAAACAGACACCTCCTGAAACTTCAACTAAATATTAATGACCCTTCTGTAAGTTGTTCTACCCAACAGTGCCTTCCAACCACGGCCTTTGCAGCACTAAGCCTCACAGCAACTGTGTCTGGCAGGATCGACAAAGCCTGTGGGCTCTGACAGCACCGTGCCTGTCCAGCATCGCTGTATCCTTAGGGAACTTCAGCCAGTCACTGCTCAGCCCACATCAAATTAAAAAACCGCTATGTCTAAAGGTCTTCTCAGTATATGTACCTGTGTGCGGCCTGACAGATCAATAGGTAACTTGTGGCTGTTCTACCCATCCTTGCATCTTCAACACAACAGTGCCTATCTCCTCTCTTCTCCCACTTCCTCCCTCAGAACGGGTCAAGATTGCACTGAAGTGCAGACAAAAGACAGCAAACATTGAGCCATCAGTTCTGAATTCCCACATTTATTCTCCTCTGGGCTGGGAGAAGGCACCTACTCTGCCATCTGTGCTTAAAATCACTCCTGACTTCTGTGTCAGCTTAGCACCCTAGGGGTTTTAGAGGTTTTTGGAGGGGCTCCCCAGTGCAAACACACATTTCTCTTTGCTGTTTTTGCTCCCTGGTCTGTTTCTCTTCCCTGTTCCCAGATTTCATCCAACTTCTGCCCTCCAACAATCTTGTAGCAGACTTTGGCTGCTGCTTAGAAAGCAAGTTGAAATAGGCTGGATCACCAAGGCAGCTGTGGAGGGCAGTGATAAGGCTGGACAGCGATGCTCTGTCTTTCCAATTCCCAAAGACCACTGACACGCCTGGCATCCTCATAGCAGATCTGTGCCATGTGCAATGCTGTGTAAATAGAAGCACACACAAAAGCAGGAGCACAGGAATTGGAGAGGGCACTCAGTACAAGTGCTGTGCTGCAGATCCTTCTTGGATTAGTTCCTCCCTCTTGCCTGGGCCCACTGAACCCCACAGGCTGTGCACATAAGGTAAATGAGGATTCAACCACAAGAGCAGTGAAAGTGGCATTTCAAGGTACTCCCTCCTCCCTTATCCTCCCCTCCAGTCAAATTAACATCTTCTAGAAAACAGTTAAAAAAAAAAAACACAAGGAAAAACCCTGGGGAAACTAAAGAGTTCTCACGGTGAATTTTATTTTGTAAGCAACAATATAAACATGTGACTAAAACAGGCATCATTTGCAGGGCTGGCCTTTGATCCAGAGTACCCTGGATCTAGGAACCCTTCCCCAGCAGATGAGGGCAAGCCTTTACCTGTGGCTCCAGAGGCTAGCCAAGTTGCAGTCCACCAAGACCTTTGTCATGGAAAGACCAATGGTTCAATATTTGCTATTACCAAACATATGTGCAATCTCAGAATGTACCTCCCACCTCCCCCCCCATGTTTTAAAAAAAGAAATCATACAGCTTCAAACCAGTAAAAAAAATTGCTTCCAGCTTATTGAGACTGAAATGGCCTGTTGGACTATAAACTGAAATATCATTGTGGAGATAACCAACTGGTTGTGACACAAAGTACTGTATTTACAACTCAAAAATATAACTGTTATATACTTTAATTTATAACAAATTTAATACATTAGTGTTTACAAAATAAAATCTGGACTCAACTGAAATAGAGTGCTGCTTAGCAAGTTCTTCTTCCTTCCTCTCACTTTAACTGAAGAGACCAGCAAGATTAAGAGCTTCTTCTGTGATCCACATGTAACTTTTGATGGTGTCAGATGTTGGAGAAAACCAAATATTTCCTGCATCTCTAAAGGCTGGTTGCTTGGTACCTTCTATTGCTCAAGCTGTACAGTTCAAGCTTTAAGCTGTCCTTTAACAAGTTCCATCCACATCTCATGAAAGCTACTCAGATACTAACCAGGGCACTGGTTAATGTTACAAACTGAAGGAACATCCGTACTACTAGCTCACACAACAGGAAAGAGGAAATATAACTACACGTTCAATCTCTTATTCCTAACAGCAAAGCTGCGAACTCCATTGCTTAAAGTAAGATACTTCAGTAAGTGAAACAGTACCATACAGTTCAAGAAACATTTTTTTAAAAAAAAAACAAACATTTTAATAGTATAAAAAGTTGTTTTACTGGTGTTTCTACTATAAAGCTTTGTTCCACATATCAAGTGATAAAATAATTAGGTATGTTTACAGTGATAAGAGACTGCAGTGTAGACATTTCAGCTCACATTTTGCTGAGCATTTCAGTACAACAAAGACTGTGACTGATTTGTTAATACACACCTATGACACAGAGCAAACTGCAGACATGAAGTGCACACCTGAATAAGGAAGTTTACCCACTGGCATGGTAACTTACTTTCTTCAGTCCTCCCTTTCCCCTCTAGAACATGTTGTAAGCAATAACTGTACTCAGAAACTGAGGCACCTAACTGTTGACTGCAGAGCAGCACAGAGGAGAAATGGATGCACACAAACACACCGTGGTAAAGTTATATGCCAACTACTTTTCCTTAGATAAAATGACATCTTCAAAAGTGGACATGTACAAAAAATAAAAACTGTCAAATAAATAAAGAATACAGATGTTAATTAATCACATATATAAAGAAACGTATTGGCATACTGTATGCAGTATACGGTATATTCATAGAATCATGTGGGCTGGACAGCACTTAATAAGGAGTCACATGCTAAAGACATGACTCCTTGTCTCTCTCCTCCAAAAAATCTTATGGTTTCTGGATATCAAGTGCAGCCTTTTACACAGATGCATAAATCTTGCATCATATTTCATTTTTGCCACACTTAGGATGCTTTACTTTTTTTTCTTTTTTTAATTAAGATCCACAGAGAAGTCCAAGAAGTTATAATGGTCTGAATCACAATTTTTGCAGCCCTGTCCACACTACTTGGTCTCTTGAGTTTCCTACCAAATTTCATTTGGTAGGAGTTGCACTGTATATCAAACCCCAGTTTTTCCCAAGGAAACGGGAGCCAATCATATGGACTCTTCCATTCTCTAACTGGCATTTCCTACACTCCTGACCTGTAGGTAGGTATTATGCTGTAAGAGTGTTACACAAAGGCTGCTGAAACCATTGAAAGTGATGTAGCAATAGTTAAGTGTCAAGTCTGTCTGCTATAGTACAGAATCAGGGTCTAGGTCTATCAAATGCTATATCCACATAACGTTTTTAACCATGAAATATTTTATGCATTTTCTTTTTTGTACAAATATTGTTGCAAACTTGCTGTTAATTGTGTCACAAGGTTTGCATTCCTAATTCTCCAATGATTTTTAATTCAAATGTTTAACAACCATATCTACGCTAGGTACACTGAAAGTAGACATTGAAATTTCAAGTAAAATGAACTGTAGCCACATCTACTGGACTCAATACACGTCCCGACATCTAGATTTACTTTGATAAGTTATACAAATACATAATACATTCTTAAATAATGAAGACCCACAATATTAATTTGTGAATCTTCCCACGTTATAAAACCACTTTTACAGGAATGTTTATCCACCTGTATTATTGTTTTAGTTTGCAGTGTCTGTTGTTTTCCTGTTTCCACAGATTACTGTACCAGTTCTTAGGCTTTGGCTATTGAAATCTCTTATTTGAATGAGGCAACACTGGTTATTAAGGCTGGTTTTTTTACTCTTGTGAAGTTTCATTCTTTACTATGACACTGTTTTCCGGAGCAGAATGACTATCTTGTGTCTTCAGGTTCTGTTTTTATGACCTTCCTTTCTATGTTGTTAAAAGCCGAATGAGGAAAATCCTTTAAAATACCAAGGCCTTCTGTATTGAGAAAAGAAAGACAGATGTTAAAACACTGCTTGGAAACAAATATATTCTGTTCTTAATTAAAAAAAAAAAGTCTAAAGAGCCATAAATAAAGCAATAAATTCTGCCTCCTCATCCTGGGCTTGAACCCAGCTGGGTCAGAACCACTTCAGCTGCACTGCAGTGATAAAAGGGGAAGCACCAGAGATTTACTTCGATCCTCTCCAGCAGCAGGGCTAATGGCGATGCACTCTGCACTTGCCTTTTGAGAGTAACTCAAAATGGGGTAAAAATCCCCAATTGGAGATTTCACTAAGTGAAGTATCACTGGGATTGGAACATGGGATTGGAACACTCTGCAAAAAAAGGTGGGCCAAGACTGCAATATTCCCAAGTGGAAAATGCAAGATTCTGCCCAGTCTTCAAAACAACTACTTTGGCATCTGGCCATTCAAATAATCTCTTTCCCGTTGTATCTTTCAGACTTGGGTGGGATTTTATCATTACTCCTAAAGTTACGAGAGTCTCAGGTAGTCCTGTCTTTATCTCAGTGCTGAAACCACCCAGAGAGATATCACAAAGGTTTCAGGCTCTCTTCTGTCTCTACCTTAGAGTGGGTTCCTTGCAATGCCAGAGGTAAATTACAAGATCGCCAGCGAGCAGAGGTCACTGGATGTGAAACCCAGGTGGAAAAGACTTAGTGCATGACATGCAGTTCACAGTAGAGGAACAGTGCTAGGTCCTTACAAACCAGAATAAAGAGGTCTTTTTATAAAAAGTTTGATTCCTTTATACAGAATGAAGCCATGTCATAATCATGTTGCTGTGACTGTAATGCAGATTAAGTATTTAACAGGAGTAGTTTGGGTCAACAGCTCTCTCTGCGGACAGACATGCCAGAACTCCCTTGTATGAACCTAGTTACTGCATCCTCTAAGATTTTCACAAACAATAATCCATCGGATTCCAGATTAACAAATAACACTCCTCTTAAAGTCCTCTCCAAAGCTTTGGTTGCATGGCCTCACACAACACATGCCAGGCTGCCTTGCTAGCTGCTTCACTCAGAGACATCACAGATTAGTAAATTCATCACAGGCTTTGTAAGAAATGGAGAGTAATTTCCAAGGGACAGCACCAACCTGAGGACTGGGACTTTGCCTCACCACCGGGATAAAGCCGGATCAAGTCACTGCACAGAGGTTTCCCAACGTGCTGCTCCCCATCGAGTGAAATGTGCTGCATCTGTCTGCTTGGCAGATTGGACATTCGGAGATTCAGCGGTCTTTCCCCTGCAAGTTGTTCACAGTGAAATATTGATGTGTTAAAAGAAAAGCAACATTTAAAAGCACCTAGAGACTTAAAGACATACTAATTCTATCAGCAAAAACACATCCTAAATTCCAGCTGCTCAGGAAAGTTTTCCAGAAAAACAAGGCTTATGTAAATATGCTGCTTTGCAGACTATTCCACAGGCACTGCTAGAAAAAGACATTCAACCACAGAATGTCTTTTTCTTTTTAACATCTTTTTTTTTCTATTCAAAACCTCCCTTGAGATCTAAAAATTTCTGTTCCCACTTCACAATCCCTTTGAGATCCTACAAATTCCCATTTTCCCTGCACAATGAATAAATGGCATAAAGAAGCTCGCTCTGCCAAGGAAAGCTGGATCCACACACTTCATTCTTCCTGTATACCTCTGTACCTCATTGCTTGACCAATACACACAAATGAAAAACTTTGTTTTAATGCTTACATCTATTGATTCCCTTAGTTCCTCCCTCTACTGCTTCTCTTCGCCTCCAGTTAAACAAACTAGCTTTTAAAAAACAGACACAAGAACTTCTGGTTGTATTTCTTCTGTTTGTAACATTTTGTCTCATTTCACAACAGTAAAAAAAGAAATCCAAACAGAAAGTGCTCCAATAAAACAAACACTCCTAAAATTAATTCAAACTAAGGAATAGCCACTTGGTAAATCAAAGAGAACCACAGAACTGTGGGCTTTTTGAAGAATAACAAGCTACTAAGAACATCATTAGAATCTGCTTAGTTCTAAGTATTTACACAGCCAGCTCCTCAGGTTTTGTTCCTAGACTGTACAAAGAGGTAAACAAAAAGTACCATCAGCTACATTATCTGCTTTATTTTCAATTTTCACAAAACCAGAACACAAATGAAATTCAACACTCTGCTCTGTTTTCAAAACTGCGGCTAAAGGTGGAGCAAAGGCCTGCTCTCAATAATAGCAGTGCATTCTGCCTTCTTCCCTCTCCACGTTATCCATAGGGAAAGCAGTTGGCCCAGACACATTAGAGCAACAGAGCAGAACCTGAATGTATATCTGATGGCACTATTTAAACTGTAAGCACTTCAGGGCAGAGATCTTGTCTTGTCCATTCAGTACTGAGGATTCTGTATGAGATAAATAACACCACTGACATGGGTTGCATAATACCAAATGTATTTCTTTGCTGGCAGCGATGCTGTGCCTGGGAGGTACCATACCTTGTCCATCGGCATTATCTAATGACATGCCATTGGGGCTGTGCTCCTCTGAGTTCTGTCTGTAACACCCTGTGGAGAGACGTCTCTCTAATGCTGCCTGGTTGCAAAGAAACTCCATCTGTTTTGCCATCACCTTTTCCGACTGCAAATAAAACACACAAAATTTCTCTCTATATACATACATATAGTGAGCCAAAACACAGGGGGAAAAACAATATCAGATGACAAGACTAACAGCCTAGATAGAGGTTTTTGTTGACTCATATGTACAGATGTGTGTTTTATGGTTTCTTAAAAACTATGAAGCAAACAAAATATTTTTGCACACATAGAGATTTTCATGATGTACATCTGAGTCACTCAAGAATACTTAAAATGCAAGCTGTTATAGTTCATCCACACAGAAATGCAACATTATATTCTGTTCTTCAAAAACACACAAAAATCACTTTCTGCCCTTTAGGACTGCAGGTTACATGAAAAGAATCTCAAGAAAACCAAAAAAGAATGTCTTAATTATCCAGTTAGGTCTGTTCAAATACATGTCTTCTCAAAGTATTCCAGAAAGTATTCCAAGAGCAATGGTAACATCTGCTAAAAACTTATGCCAAGATTTCACCAGACATCTTGGAATCTTTATTTTAGGAAACAGCACTACACAAGCTTAAAAATCTGCCATTCTGAAAGTGTAGGATGACAGTATGTTTGTGGGGGATAAAGGTGTGAAATGTCTGTCTAGAAGAAGAACAAGACCTATACACCTCTAGAGAGTGGAGCTAAACAATCCAGTGCAACGTGGGAGGAAATGGCGTCTGAATGTTTGTCATTGACTTTAATGCCAAGAGAATTCTAACTTTCACTATGATCTTGTTCTCGGGAGAATGTAAATAAGCATCTTGCAAAAATAAAATCACAAGTCAAGAAAGTTGATTTAGAAGAGCCACAATGAACATAAGAATGGAAAGAGTACAAACTTAACATCTACAATTGATAGGAAGAATTATTTCTCTTTTAGGTAATGCCACAATCAGTTCAACTAGTACAGAGACTTATTCATTGCAGAGCACTTTGGTTTTCATGGGAGATAAGCCCTTTCTTCTGACAAAAGTTTACTTACTCAGCACGGTTCAATAATTTACGCATACAATGACAGCGTAAGAGACCAGCAAAATCTGAGCTTCTCCACCACAGTGATGACCCTGACAGCAGGGTAATAACATGACCAGTATTTAATTACTCTGGCTCAGAGCTCATGAGGTTCTGTAGAAGACCACTGACAGCTCAAGCTTGGTCTTGGGAAGTAGGTAAAAAAAAGAAAGTATTTTGAAAGAAAATAGTTCACTTTCAAGTGTGCTTTCACTTTGCTATTCTGTCAGTTTTCTTACTAACTTTTGAACTGTGACTTTTAAAAAGAGTAAAAACATTTCTCATTCATGCCATCTTTGTTGCTTAATTGGGATAAAACTAGAATTTTAAACTGCAATGATGCTTCTGATCACTACAGAAAAACCCAGAGAGCTGTGGATACATTTAAGCTTGAATTAAATCTCTAGTCCATTGTTAGTTGGCAATGGCCAAAATTTAAAGCACATACAAAACAAAAATAAGCTTGCAAAAATCAAGTCCATGTAATTATTCTGTGACATCAGAACATACAGCATAATTTTTTTTTTTGATGTATCACAATGAACAGATTTGTATGACCGAGAACTTCTATGCAACAGGAGGTAAATGAAAAGGTAAAACATCCAGTCTCAAAAAGACAGGAGGGTAACTCCTAAACAATCTTATGTGTAAATTTTTTGATTACATCTGCCCAAATCAGTTGCAACTTAGCATGAAATCCCTCCTCGGCAACAACTGGCAGCGGGAGATGTGTATTTTGCCTCAAGGCTGGGATACACTACAGAAGAGACAGAGTCGGCAACCTGTCCTCATTCATACAAAGCTTTCTGTCTGCTCAAGAATACTGCGCTTCCACAAGGCTAGGTGTTGTTTAGAATGCAGGATCCAGAGGTTCACTTATTTCCTAAATATATTGGCCTTTCTTCTTGTAAGACATGTCAGAACTGAGGACTCCAAGATCGCCTACTCTATTCCTCTAGACTCAGGAACTTGAGCTTTCCATTTATAGTGAATAACGCAAGTAACACAGCACATACTGTACCAATACTACCCTCCTTGCTCCCAACAGGCAACCACAGATTGTCAAGCCTACTATGCTGCATCCTACCTCCTTAGAACTAACAAGGGCAAAGCTGTAGTACTGTCAGAACGGCTTCAGAAGGTGAAGTCAAATCAAGAGTGATGCAATCCCAGCTAAACTGGGCAGCCTTTGAAAAATGATGGCAATTAATTTAGTCATCAAAACACCACGTCAAAACAAAACCAATGCACAAAGACATGAGCTGGGTTATTCACAGTGTAGTGTAGTTGGTTTACCTGTGAATTAAGAGCTGTTGGGTCTTCACTCTTTCCTTTAGCCAAAGCAAGTGGCATTTTGTCTTGCTGATAGAGTGTCTGGACTGTGTCCTGGAAATCAGGGTAACCATCCTATTGAGCATAAGAAGAAACCAAACCAAGAGGGGCATACCATTAATTTTTCTTCAAAACTCTCTGTACATTCAAGAGAAAAGAAAAAAAACAACAAACAACAAAAACACATTCCTGAATTTCACTGAAAATTCTGGACTTCAATTTATAAGCCTATGCTATCCACTTCATTCTACGTTTGTACATAAAACACAAAGCCTTTCTACAACAACTGCTACATATCTAAAATGGCATAGACAGACAACCTCATCTCTCATTTTTTGGTGAATCCAGACTACTGTTTTTACTGACATTAAACTCCTTTACATTCAGCATTGCCAGGCAGATTTAGGCCTCTGGTTTCTGTCACTCTTAAGAAACCAAGTTTATATGTTGTTGAGAATATATATCAACCTTGTGAAACTGAGAAAAGCATCTTGAAATTCAACATATTTCACACAGAACTTACACTAGTATCACAAAATGAAATACCTATCACCATTTTAAAAGTATGGTAGAAAATTTATATACTATGGGAAATCATGATTCAATAATTCTTCCAGTCTGAAATTCCTCTGACATGCAAATCTCTTCAGCAGCTTGCATATGTACCAATAAAGCAAATAAAGTTCCTGTGAAAGCCTGCCAGACTCCATTAAAATAAATTAATCATCGAAGCAAAGGTTCAAGATGAGGAATTTATCCAGCTCAGTATTATAAAAGGAAAGCTCAAGTACACGAGAGAAACATCCAGAAATGTTTACAAAAGCACAGTACAGATGACACTGTCAAAATGTGAGAGGAAGCCAGAGATCTTAAGACAGACCCAAATCTGAGAACAGTGACATCTGTCACTAAGGATCTGCAGACCTGCATATCAAAAGGACACCAAATTAGGTGCATTTTCCTCATGGATTCTAAAGACATACACATGTCAATAATTACATTTTTGACAATAGCTAGACAAAAGGGTTACAGCCCAAGAACAATAAAAGTAATCTTCCAGAAAAACCACGGGGGAAGGACTAAAAGTTCCTGCCATTGGCAGGCTGCCCACGGACCTGCAGAGCAGTGCTCTGACCCACGGCAGGCGGCCAGAGCCTCAGGGCAAGGTAATGCCAATAAGCCTATTCTTTATGCTCAGGAAAAAAGCCTAAAATCTGTCTGAACACTGTACATTGCTTTTATCCACCCAACAGATGAACGTGATAGCTATGCAAAAATTTCATAGCCAGGTAAATTGGCACAAGGCCTCCTCCTCTAGAAACAAAGGCTTTGCAGAATGTTTCCATGAGCATTGACCACTTTCACAGCTAGATCTGAATTTGTCTGGGAGAGAAGAATGATTATGTGTAGGAAGATGAGAAGCCAAACACATAAAAACCTATCACTCAGGATCCTATTTCTGCAACATGACAGGTAATACTTTTTCTATAATCTGCCTGTACAAAACCGAATGCTGTTTCCCAGAAGTGGGTCTGGCTGCCTGTTGCTGTGTCAGTTACCTGTCAGACAGGTAACTCTTGGATGATGACATGGTTCTGGATCCCCTTCCCGGTCTCCACCACTGCCTGTTCTCTCTGTTGGTAAGGGCTGACAGGGAGCACACTGGTTCAGGAATGGACTCCAGGGTTGCCTGGAGGTCCTGCTGCATGCAGTGCAGCATTTTTGTTATGCCATGCTGCTGCTCAGTTGTTTTTCAAGCAGTTCCATGCAGCAGATGTTCCCAGGCCCACATGTGCTTTTTCGCTCCCTCTAACGACATTTTTCCTATGAAAACAGTAGCTTCTACTTCTTTTGCTGTTTTTGTGTAAAACACAAATCCCACACTTTGGTTTGCTTTTCAACCTTCTCAGCAGTAGTGGAGGAGGACCTGTTCTCTCCTCTTCGTCCACCCATACTGACACCAAGGGAAGACACTTCCTTGCAGCCTCCACTCAGGTCTCCCCGGCTGTGCCACTTGACTCCCACTAAGCTTCAGAAAACTGGCTTTCAAAAGCTCTCTCAACTCCTCCCATTAAGCTGAATGGAGACACTGACGCATAAAACAATTTCTTTATACCACAGACAGCAAGAACACTTAAAAAACTCGCTCTTTTTGCTCTCTTGGCTGTTCACATTGACTCTGAAGGGGAATCTGGTTGACCCCACGAGCGATGAGCAGCCTTCTCCCTCCACGAATTCTGTATGATGTACCTGTGACTTGTTTTGCTTTCTAAGCTGGTGCCACAACAGCTCATTGCTCTGAGCGGTGCCGGCACTGAGTCACAGAAGATGACAAAATAAGGGGTGCCCCCGCCCCGCAACACCCAAGCAGGAGAGATCTTGGCTCTGCAGGAGGATGTGCCATTTTCATACCTATTTGCCTGTCCTGCTCTTTGTCCAGAGCAGATTGAGGAACTACAACACCTTTTTGATAATTTGCTTCCAAATCCCAATTCACCCCATTCCCTTTTTCACTCCCTCCACACCTTTAATCTGTCATTTGCCTGGAATTTTTTCCCTTCTCTTTACTCTTCACTCCCACAGCTCACCCACCCACTCCACGAATAAGAGGGGGAGAGCTCACAGGGGAAGAGAAAGGCTTTTACAGGTAATTTGATGTAATTCATGGCATATTGTTTCTTTATAATGCTTGTGCGAGTTTCATATTCATGCAAAGGATAAATTTACAATGTGGCTGTAGCCCAACAATGTTGCAGCTTGCACACACAGTTCTGTTCAAGGATGACCTTCAGAGCCTCTCTGGAGTCTTTTTAAAGTGTTATTATATTTCAGGAAATTAACTCATCTTTTACACTGTGCAAACAGACTGTGAAGTCCTTCCAAATTGAAGCCCTAGTATTTTAGACCACGTTTTACAGAGACATTAATGGCTAATGGATAGAGGAATGGTGAATCAAAATACAGAGTTCAGCCTTAAAACAAAGGCAAAATGACCCTCATAGAAAAAAACCCTGCAACAGATCTAGGATTTAGTTACAACAGCAAAACAAACCACCACGTTCTGATCTTTCGAATATTAGCACGATAGTGAGCTAGCAGAGCCACAATGAAGCATTACAACTTCAAAAACAGTTTAAGGAATTCTTATCCAAAACAAAAATAAAAAATTACAGCATTTGCTGTCATTTTCCTTTTTACCTTCACCTTTCAAAAGACCCCAAACAAAAAACAAACAAAAAAACCCCCAAATCCCCAAACATATTACTAAAAACAGGGCATTTTTCCCCAATATGTAAGCCCCATGAACCCCAAACACTGTCTGTTAAAATTATTTACTATGTGATACTGCATCTTTTTCACATCATTGATCAAATCTCAGAAATATAATGCATTAAAAGGTTTATTCCTTAGAAGACTCCCAAATTGCAAAGAAAAAATACATTCATGCTGATGATAACACAGGGTTTTTTTCCAAATTAATAATGCTCTGTGAAATAATATTTAATTTCATTTTCAAATTCTTATTTTGGAAAAATGTGTTATTTCTGAAATGGTCATTTGTACAGTTAGGATATGACATTTTCATAAGCATTTTAAAATATGACTGGTAATTTTAGATAAAAAGAAAACCAAGTCAACATCCTTTCTTGGTATAATTGAACTACAAAACAAGTTGAAAAAGCAGGCCTTCCTGGCTCTAAAGATTTCACCATGCAGAAAACAAAGAGAATGCAGATCCCTAAGGCTGCCCAGATTGCCTGCTCTCTAGAAAACCAAGAATTTCAGCCTGTCGTGGTTTGACCCTGGCTGGATGCCAGAGACCCACCCCAACTTCTCCTGAAGGAGAAAACTAAAAAAAACAAACTGGGAAATAAAACTGGAAAATAAAATAAAACTGGTCACAGGCAAAAGAAGCAAGGCAAAACTATAAATAAAGAACATAAAGGGTTTATTTTCTAACTAACAAGCTCAGAACTGCAAGGGAAGCATCATTTAGAAGGCAACCTTTCTCCCCCCACCCCTCCTTCTCTTACAATAGATGTAATATTCCCTTTTCCACCAGGAGAAAAAGGGGGAACATAGGGTAGGGGTAAACCAGGCAGGTTGGTATTTCTGAACAGATCCAGGGTAGGAACCATCTCTCTGCCCTTCCATAAAGTTCTCTCTCTCTCACAAGAGGGAAAGGTCTTTCATGACCACTCCCAAGTGAGATCTCGACCTGAGGACGACAGTTCTTCTGAAAAATTCTCTGTTGTCCAGAAGTCACAGCCAGGATTGCAGCTTTTAAGTACTGGCTTTTCTGCTTCATAATGAGCCCATCCCAAAGTACACAAATACTATAACAATGCACAAAAAAAGTCTGTCCAGGGATTTCTGCGGAGCTCTCAGCTAGCTCCAAGTTTCTGTCTCTGGGCTCCAACACATCAGCAGTGTTGTCCAGTTTTTACCTCTCCATCTTCAGTCTTAATGCTTAGACGGATTCTGCGGTCCTGGTTCTCTCTCTTTGGTCCATAGGTTTTCACCATGGTCAGTCCAATTCACAAGCAGCAGCGGGATGCCTGGAAGAACATCTCTACCCCTTCTCTCGTGGGCCTGGGGGGCCTTCAAATCTCTCAGCCTCCCGACGCAGGTTCTGAGCTGGCACGCTACATCTTACTACTGAACTTTTTTTTCTTCTCTCCCAAGTATGTTATTCTGCAGAGACGCTTTTATCTCTACTCTGTAACCTTGAAGGCCCTGGCAGCACGGAGAGAGCCTAGGCAAGAACTGAGCTGTTAACCCCCTCGCTACCAGAGCAGCAGAAAACCCCCTAAACCATAACACAGCCTTTATTTTTCAGGCTTTTAATTTTACATTTTCCTTCAATGAAGATCCTGTAGAAAACAGCACCTCCCTGTCATTTTAGACACTTGCTCATTATCAATTATTACTGAATGAAGAAAAAACTTCCCAATGTTGCAATCTAAGTCACTGAAATACTACTGCAAGCAGAGGAGTGGCAGCTCCCCACCAGCTTTTACAAATCAGGCCTAGACTGAAGAAAACAGAGGAACCTCAATCAACCATCTTGCAATGTGTAGGTCAAGGACATAATGGTAAAGCTGGATAAATTCATTTAATGCAGCTTTTCCCTGCTCTTTTTTGTTGATCGAAGAACAAGCACATGTCAAAGGAAATCCTAACACATGTAAGTGACACTACTGACACATCAAAGCTACCAGCAAATCCTCAGTGCACTTGTACATTTTGCAGTTTATAAAACTCGATCTATGACTATATATACACTGATGGACTTGTTTATTAATCATAATTGCCTTTTCAAAACTAACTGCTGTCACCAGGGTTTGCCTCGCAGGAAAAACCTTTGCACTGCTAAAAGCACTGTAGTACTGATAAAAATTAAAGCCTTGCTACATTCAGTGCATCATTTATCACAGAATGAGTTACATATGATGAACACATTTCAGAATATGTTGCAGTTTTCATCTGTACTTCAAGAATACATCCCCTATATGTGTCACACACAAATCTAGCTCAGGACCAGCCTACATTCTACTACACATTTAACCTATACCTTTTGGAGTAGATGGTACAATAAAAAAAAACCCCACAATGCTAAGGACAAATTAGATACCCACATAACAGTGAAACAGTAATTTGTTTAAAATATAAATTAAAAAGGAAGATGTGCTATTCTTATGAGATATATATAGGTGTATATATATATACACATTCTAATTTTTTTTAATTTTTATTTTTTTATTAAAAGTAGCTTTTTAAAGGGTCCCAAATTTACTTTCTAGCAGTGGTAGCTGAAGAAAGAAGTAAACTACACATATGTGGCTACTGCACTCCCAAGAAATTCCCAGATATATCCATTAGCCATGTATACATGTGCATTTTACACAAAATTAACTACAAAGAACCTGTAAATTATTATCTACAGGCACAACCATTTATGTTGACACATATAGTTTTTAATTATTTTTTGACTTTTCAGTATGATTGGTGTCATAATTTACAGCATAGTCAAAGATGGCAAATATTCTGCCATCAATCCTTACCCAGAACTCTGGATTTTGGACATGACCAGCAGCTGACTCAAGTGAATTAAGCAAACCCCACCTCACGCTGACTTAAAAGCAGGAGGCCTTATGGGAAGACATTTCCTACAGTGATCGAGCTTATTCCACCACAGGAAGTCAGTCAGTGCCATTCCTTCCCTCCTACTCACTCAGAGTGCAAAACACTGAGAGTAACTTTACCATTAAACAAATCCTACTCTTTTCCCTGCTCCTACAGGTTTCCCCATCAAGCATTTACATTTGCAGACACAGTGGGGATGTTCTCCCTCTCTCTCTCTCTCTCACCCATCAACTGTCTATCAAATGTTTTTTTTGACAAATTTCCTTAAGACAGATCCCTTTAAAACAAAAGTGAATTTTAGCATGCATAGGTCAAAATAAAAGAGGCACAATACTGTACCTCTATCTTGATTCTCTTTGGTGACAGCTCATCCCTTTCTCCACACTTAGATCTAGAAGAGAAAACAAACACACTATCAGTAAACAGCTCATTAACCCTGACCATCAATAATAATGAAAGTCAGAGTCAAGGAAAAAAATAGATCAGGAAAGCACAAAGCTTCTAATTCATTTGGGCATGGCAGGGAATGTCACTCAAGCACAGAGGAATACAAGCAATTTGTGTTCTTATCAGAAGTGAGTCAAGAGATTCACGGATTCTTCACAAGAGAAATTTCTGAATTACATAAATGCCTTTGGCATTGCTTACCCAGAATAGATGGATATTTACATTAACCACTATGGAAGAAAGGAGAGCAATGGAAAACTTCTACGAAGTGGAGGAGAAAGTATTTGTAAAAGATATTATATTACAGGCAAGGAAGTTAACATTTAAAAACAAAGTACCAAGACTTTCAATCATACTTACTAATTCCGAGGGGGCTTTTGTATTTAAAAGCTGTTAAGTCGTTGTCACAGTTTCCTAACAGCACTTCATTTAACAGAATAGTAACAACTGAAATTAGCACGTGGCTTCAGTTCCTTTAAGGCAAGTTCATAAGCCACTCCCTATGTCCTTATCTTTTTGGCTAATAAGCCAACTCTGTATATGGAAAAAAGACAATACACTGAGCATATCTGGCTACTCTGCCTATTTACATTAACCTTAAAATACACAAATGCCTCAAATGCTTGAAATACCAGCCTCTCAGGTGCCTCTCAGCATGTATCATCAAAATATATGGAAAACTAGAGAGCAAATAAAAAGGTAATTGGAGACAGCTAAATCTTATTAATTTAAAAGCTTCACAACTTAAATAGCATTTTCCTATCCTCCTCAGAAGATCACTCTGCTAGCTAAAGACCAAGAAGAAAGTGCCGCCCGTGTTTCAGAAGAAACACTATCAGACTGATTAGTCCCCTGGAAGTAAAGATCCTCTGAGTTAATTAAAACCTTACTTGGTGGTCCTGTAAGTGTACTTGTAGGTAACTTCTCGAGAGATCTGCCGAGCTAGTGCGAAGAGTTCATCTCTCCTGGTCAACAACGCGTTATCTTTTACACACAGCTGAGCGGCTGCTTCATTAACTGTTAGCTGAAAATTAAACACAGAAACAGGGAGTCATGGGTTTGCATACTTTCACCTATTGTGCCTGTAAAAGTATCTCTTTTCTGAAATAATAAAATGTTTCAATTGCAAGTAAAATTACCCGTAACTGTATACTAAACCCCGGAGGGTTCATTTGTACCAGGTAAGCCTCTGGGAAGAGAAAAGATATGAACGTAGTTGGTGCATAAATTAAAACATAATTGTAAGACTGTCTCAATGTGTGCTGCTTGTGCTTCATCCCAGCATTAATTACATCTCAGCATAAAACAGTATCTCTGAATGTTCACAGTGTTTGGCTCCCAAAGCCTGGTTTACAGGGAATACTATTTTTATAAATGCAATATGCCCAGGACTTGGGGAAAAAAAAAAAAAAAAAGCCCTGACAGTGTGGGTACAGATGGCTTTCCCTGGTGAATACAGAATAAATTCTGTAGAAGGTGATGGTTTAAGAAACGATTAAACTTTTTTTAGCTATCTTTCTCACCCTCGTGTTTGTGAAGACTATCTTCAGACATGAATCAAATGTAACTTGTTTCAAGGATGTTTTCCTGAGCCTGCCAGGACACATTTCTGGTGCCTCTGCTGCTGGCAATAGATTCATAAAGAGGAGGGAAAAAAAAGCCTTAAGTTAAGGCTCAAAATGGTTTTGCAATGCTCTTCAGAAGCCTAGGAAGTGGTGATACTGTATGATATTATATCAGCTTAACAATACTGCTGTCTGAAAAGCCTACGGTCAGCAGTACGGACACAACAGAATTATCACTGCAATGAGAGACCTGAATTGACATGCTGGAGAGGTGATTCCATGCTCCTTCCCCAGGAAGCAGGGGCTGAAGGACATTTTCACTTTTTCTTCAGCTGAAGAACAGCAAGCACATGTAATGAGGCATAACATCAAGAGGCCAAGAGAATATTACAAGTGTTTTTACCGAAGTGACCACAACACTTCTACTCTTCTTATTTCTAGAAATCAGGCTGCTTTGTGGCAAAGGAGCACAGCTGCTTTGGTGCTACTGTCAACAGTATGTTCTGCATCTGTCTCAGGCTAGTGGATATTACAAGGCAGCTCGGTTCCCACAGCACAGTCAGCATATTCATGATGGCCTGAGACGTGCCATCCCCAGCCCTGGATCTGGCAGAGCAGAGAACAGCAGCAGTTCAGGGCACAGGGTGATGTGGTCGAGGACGGGCAGGGCCACACGTGTGGCCTCAGACACTGAAAATACTGCTGCAAGCACCACTTTCCATGGAGGCAGACAAAAGTGAAGCCAAGGACAGACCAGCAGGTCTGCAGTTAAAGGCTGTCACTTGGAAGAAGGGCTAAGAAACCTGTTCCTTTACCTGGCTGTCTACCACACAGCAGAATGTTACTTGTGAATTAAAGCACAGTGGCCAGCAACTCACCCAGAACACTGCACAGTCCATCCTTGAAGGATGGAAGCTGTCATACGACACGAACAACACACAACCACACTGTCCTTCACTGTGGGGCTTGACGGCATCCAAATTAAAAAACGTATTTTGCCCAGTGTGACACAAGCTCTCTAGACAGGTTAAAAAGCCCAAAACATGTATCAGAAGAGCTGAGTTTCTCTCAGTGGCCTGTGCTCATGCAGTATTTCTAGTAAAATCTCACACACAACTGCTGCTTCTAATATTTCATAAGCACTTTTTCCTATGTTTAGTCTAAAGCCTCTGATCTGAGTAGAGCATTTCCTGTGGTACCTGAATGTTAATCAGAGCACAAACATATCTTTAGCAGCTCAACTAGTGTGTTGCCTGATCATTCAGCCTCTGTAGAGAAAATAATCTTACAGGAAAAATAATCTTACAGAGATCAGACATACAAGGGCCCGAACTTTAGGTTTAATCTGTGAAACAGGTTACTATGCTCCTACAATACATGGTACTCAACCAACAAACTATTACCCCTTAGACAGGAACAGTTGTTCTGCAATGCTTATTTTTTCAGAAAAAAATAGAGGAGAAAAAAGATACAATAAAAGATTAATACATGACACTGATGAAAAGAATTACCATCCAAAGCAGGCATTAATTTCTGTAACAGTGATAGCTATTACTTTGCCAAGGATGAATAATATGGCTAATGCGTACAAAATAATTTGAGATTTTTTTTTTTATCCCTCAAAGTGCTGAAAAATTGTGAAAAGCTGAATTACTGAAAATGCTTTGGGTAGTTGTAGGCAAATGCTGTTTATCCTAATGCATGAGAAAAGCCAAATATTTATTTGTTTGTTTTTCCTGGTTTCCTCTTTCAGGTCACATCCAGACTTAGTGAATTGAAGTGCATCATGGCTTCCTGCCTTTTCAGGAGGCATAATACTGCAGACAGAGAGCTTTGCATGCCTAAAAATAAAGATTCTATTTGCTGGAAGCCTTAAGGATATGAAGCAGCACATAACCATACAGGGTATACGGAGAGGGATGGGTATATTCCCATCTGACGGGGTTCACAGATTTCCCCCACTAAAAACACATAATTAAATACCAAGCCCTACTGTTTTGGTGAGTCAGCAAAAGAAAAGGAAGAGAACAAGCCAGACAAAATTTGTTACTTGTATGTATTTCTAATTCCTGTTTCTCACACTACTGAACAGGATTTTTTTCAGTTTTATAGGTACTGAGACAAGCACTGAAATATTACCACGGAAATTACAAATCTGACTCAAATATGCTCAGATCACTGAGTTCAAGGGCATGCCTTGTACTCATCCCTCCTCCAGTCCAACTTCAAACATTAAGTGCTCTCCGTGTTTGAAAAGCTGTTTAATACAGAGACAATGGGATGGATTAAGGACAGCATGTTTATTAGTTTTGGAACGCCTCTGAAAGATTCTGCAACAGATTTTATGTCAGATTAGTGCTTTATGCAAATACTCCTACCAGGAGCACACACTTCCAAACCAGCTCAGTGTCTGCAGCAATCTCAAGCCTCTAATGGCTGCTCAAACCCTCTGAGACACTCCAGTGTTCATACTGAAACAAAATATTCTCACTAATTTACCACTAATAATTCCAGCAGTCTTGATTTTAATTTGCATGCGACTCTAGTATGCTTAAGGAGCCAGATATATCCTGATCTTTACATTAAGAAGCTAACCACTACCGAAGTTTTTAAAATTCATAGTGAAGTTTGTTCAGCTGTTCCTTGCCAGCTGCATGGAGAAACCTTGAACTGCAAGGCAGAATGACAGCCTTGGAATGCATTAACATGTGCAGAAACACAGTCTCTGGACAAGCAGAAACTTACCTCCCTGGTTGTTTAAGGTCCTTCCTTCTGGGCAGCAAATTGTTTAAGCCATCAAAACCAAAAACACACTAAAGTTGAGTTTACAAAAGGCAAACTCTGGTTTAGCAGATTTTAAACAAAGGGTCTCACTGTTGCTATTTGTATATTTTCTGCTTTAACATGGAAATGAAGAGAAAACTGCTCAAGACGAAAATTCATGAAATTTGGCCTCTTTAAGCAAACAGTAAACCAATTATGAGCAAATTCTTCTTGCTTGCATGTGTGCAGTTCCCATCAAGTTCAGTGAGGCCCCACATGCGTAAGTGAGGCATAAGTCAACCACAGACTCCTTTGATCTTGTGCCCTTAATCATAATAGTGATAGAAATATTTCCTAAAGCCAAACCATGCTCTCATTCCATTTTTAAACATGGTTTTTCAGTGATGTAAAAGGCAGAGCCACAATCCTTTCTTGCAGTTCACAGATATCCTGCTCCTTCAGACTATCACCCCAGTATTCATTCCTCCAGCTTTGGAGAGCCAGTCCTGAGCCTACCACACGCCTGACACAAAAGCTGCCCTCAGAGCCCACCTCCCAGTACACTGCTGGACGCCAAGAAATTATCCTACAAGAAGTCTGCCCAGATTTCAGAGTATATTCTGTGGTTGCCACCCCAGAGAGAGACTGTGTAAGCTGCACACATTGAACACCTTGATTGCCTCCATCCTCAGGTGGAAAGAATCCCCTTTCCCCAAATCCTGAATCTGCAGCAATGTACATAGGGCATCTACATAATTAATCTTTTCAAATCCTGTCTCCATCTCATACACAACTTGTTCTGTTACGAGAGAGACTTCCACAAGGTCAGGGAAGTGAGATCTGTTTTTGTTCGGTGGATGAATTCATAGACCATAAGTGTTCAACAGAAAGCCACAAAGCATGTAAGGGAAAGCTGCAGAACTAGAACTGTGCGGTAGAAGTGTGCAAGAGTCTCACCAATCTGTAGTAAAAGCCCTTGTCAAGTCACTGTCAGTGATGTGCCATTGCCTTATAAATGTAAATACATAAACAAAAATGTAAAGAAATATGCCTTGTTTCCTTCTGGCCTTCTACTCAGAAGCATAAAGAGAACTCAGTCTTATGCTACAGCACACACCTACAAAACTTCTCCTTGAAGCGAAAAAAGGCTAAAGCCAGTACAGTTTTTTTGGCACTCCTATAACATAAACATTGCCTTTCCTTTTGGGAGCTAAGGCTTACATGCCAAATTTTAAATCCAACTGAAATTTTGCAATCAGTGTTAACTGTGAAAATGCTGATGCAGCATTCATATCAACACTGTTTTGGCACCACTTTGAATTAATGTTTGTTCTCCTCTTGTACTGTACTTTGGCACTAGGAAACTATTCCTCACATAGACACACCTATTGCATTACAACATATGCAGAGGGAGCCTCAAGAACGCCAGAAGAGAAGCGAAGGAGGCCTGCACGGACTTTCAAGGACAAGAGGGAGGAGATGCTACTCAGGGACTGAAGGACAAACTCACAAATGACAGACATCCATCAGCACTGGAGACGGTTCTTTCCCTTCCTTTTCACATAGAAAGAACTTCACTTGACTGGCTTAAGACCATTGTGCCCCAAAACCCCTCAGGTTGTATAAATCAGCTTCATCCCCATTCAAACCCAGAATAACCCACAACACGGGGTTTAGAGACCTATCAGCAGAATCCTTTTTACCTCAAGGGCACAAGCTACAGAGCAGGATCTCGAGGTGAGGGAGGACAGCAGAGAGTAGTAACCAAGTCAGTCACAAGCAATTTTAGTTACTGATCTCCCAAATAACCCATCTACTCTCAAAGCTGCAAGGAAATGCAGGACTGCTTTAAGAATGTGCCAAATGTTTAGAATCCCAAGGGCCACACTCACTGCAATACTGGTTTGCTATTTCAGTGCCAAACTGTTTAAACGCTCTGACAGGCCGGAGCAGTGGCCGAGAAGTCTGATGACACCACGCTGAAATCAGCGCACACATGCACACACCCACCCACTAAAGGGTACTTGTACTGCACCTGAGACTTCCATGCCAGTGCAGCACTGCCTACAGCACTCAACAAACAGCTCCCATCATCCAGCAAGGAGTGCCCATACAAAAAAGGGTACCCTGTGAACAGCATCTCATAGAAGGTGTAGGAATAACTGAGGAAGCCCAGCGTTGCTCAAGGTGTTTTACCTCGTGGAGGGTGAGATGTTTGCCATCCTTTCTTTTAGAGTCAAATCTGCCATATATTGCACTGTACTTTCTGATCTCCTCCTCTTTGTGAGGGTCATCGTCACTCATCTCAAAGATGTGACCAATCATCTTTGCCAGTTTCTTATTTGTTTTCAGTAACTCCTTGACTTCATTCGAGTCACTTTTGGGCAGGGAGGGAACCATACGTTCTACGCACTCAGCAACTGACAGAGCAGCAGCAGCATCCAGGGTCTCACTGTTTTCCTTTGGTGAAGCTGGAGAGCCAAGGTCAGCTGGGGAAAGACTATGTTCACTCTCTGTGGTGTGGTGTCCTTGCCAGAGTCTGGGTTCGCTGCCGCTCTGCAGTGATAAGCTCCCCACCACATCGGATTTGCTTGCGCCCACACTTTGCACGCACGTTGTGGCAGCACATTTTGGAATCTTCAGGTGAGGCTCTCTGGTGCTGCTGTTCCTTTCATAACTGCTGCAGGATATCCCCAGCCAGGCAGGAGACCCTTCTGGCAGCTTATATATTGGAATGCTGCTGACAGGCAAGGAGGTGAGAGGCTGGTTAAAAAGACCAGGGTTTGTGACCCAGTCCCTCAGAGCCTTCTGCAGCCTTCGGACATGAAGTGGCTTGCTAGCCATGCCTACGAGAGCCATTATCTCCAAAAACTCCTCTTCACCTGCTTCGCAGAGCTGCTGGACATCATCACCACCCTGCTGAATGAAGGCGTCAAAGTAGAATAAAAGATTTGCTTTTTGTAGTATTCGATATAGCTGCAATTCCCCAAGGGTTCTGGGTAGAGCTGACGCCATCACGGATGACAGAACCTGCAAACAGTAAAAACAGAGAGAAGATGAGCATCAAACACCAACACCCAGATGCATGCCCCCACTGCTCATTTTTCCATAAGGCTGCTAGCTCGGAGGACAGGGTTTCTTTCTCTCATGGAAATGAAAAAGGGAGCAAAAGCTCTATTTTTGACTAGTTAACTTAATGGAAATATTTGTGAAAATACAAATAGGCAGATAGTTGTGATGCACCTAAAAAAAAAGATGATTCAAATATGAAGCCAGCTTGTTTTCAACATTCCCACTTCATGTTTGTTCTCAAGAATGTCAGTCAACATTGCTCACTGCTTCTACTCTACTCTCTTTTGTATCTTTGGATCAAAATGATCACAAACACACTCAGAAGAATTACAGAATACTTGATTCCCTGAAGAAAAAAAAGCACCTCAGTTTCTTCTTAATTCTCAATTCATTTTCCTCCATAGTAGTGTGGAGGGCTGTGAAAGGAAAGCAAAGAAGAACAAATGCTTCACAGAGCTCCAGAGGATTAACAAAGCTGGTTAGTAAAAGGCTGTTTCAGAACCAAGTATTTCTACAGTTTTCCCCATTTCACATAAAGAGGACCTAATGCCTCCGCTGATCTTAATTATGGCAGTAACACCTGCAGACAAAGCAAAAATACTGATGGGTTCCAACATATATACTTTAAAAACCTTACTTTGAATTCACCTGCCCTTTCCCTTTGCTAACAAGGCTGCGTGTCATTGACACTTACGACACGAAACCCCACTCAGCAATACAGCAATTGCACTTAAGGGCTCCCAACAGACAAATCGCAGCAGTATTCTGCCCTTACAGCTGCAGGAAAAATCATTTGCACAAGTTTCACCTTCATAAACCCCGTTATCCAGTCATACCACAAATAATAAACTCTTCAGAGAATTCTAAGATCTCTCACACACACCCCTCTTCACTCTACGATGGCTTTCACAACCACAAGCGGATAATTTCCAGTATTACTGTATTAAGCTAAACCACCAATCAATAAGGTCTAAAGCATGTAATTTATAGTTGGTCGGGAAAGTAACAGAACTAAAACACTAAGCAGGTCTGCTAACATTGCTCGGGCTCTACTATCACATTGCACTTGAAAAAACACACGGTAGTAACCTAAAAAACAACACCTACAGAACGATTTGCACACACTGAGGGAAAACTATTTAATAACGTGCAATTCCCCTCCATCCAAAACTGTGATGAAATAATGCACGTATGTCATGGGGCATTGGGAGAGTGGTAATCAAAAGTATAACTAAGATGGAAATTATTTCTACAGCATGTACTTTTTCACATTGATTTGTTGCTTGGGTTTTGTTCTGATTTTTTTACAATATGCACTTTTTTTTTTCAGCAATTCAAACTAACCACACAGATGGAACAAGTGGAGCTCAACTTCTATTCAGGAGGCATCTGGAAGATCAGGTTTTCACTACGAAACTCTGATTAAACTCTACTAGAGAAAAATAAAATTAGGAGGCCAACAGAAATTTTCCAGAAATGTATGTGGCAGCAACAGGATACCTACAATCAATTACTTCAGGAAGACACATGGGAGCCCTGGCCAAAAAACCCCCAAACAACTACACAAAAAATACAAAACCCCCAAACCACCATCTGAAAATATCATTCCTTGTATGCTGGTATGTATTAGCTGTTTAGATGTGAGCAGCCACCTCAAGGAGCTGCTGGTGAGCTTAAGTGCTAATAAACTACATACTTCAGAACTCAGAGTGAAACTGGAAACAGTTAAGAGCTGCGTATTTTTGAAATATAGTTTAGCCTTTGAAAATAATAGTTAACAGCAGAAAAACAACTAAATACTGTCTACACTCAAAGATACAAAAAGTAAAAAGGACAATGAGAAAAATCACTTCAAGGTAACCCTCTAAAGGGCACATGATTACGTATTACAAAAATGGTCATTATTTCACAGAATTTCTGAAAAAGATCCTCCCATTCCACACAAACCAAACTAACAGCTTATGGTTTAGTGGCATTTCAGTAAACTGTTCCTACACTCCCATTTCAAATGATGCTGACTTTTCACCATCAATACCACAAATTAACTTATGTAACTTTTAAACAAAGGCCCATTTCCTCAGAAAGCCATTCATCTTAGCAGAAAATCTGCATAAATCTACATAAACGGACCTTGTACAGAGAGCTAAATTGAATCCTGGGAGGACTGTGGCAGTGAAATTACACACAGCCCAAGAGCTCCAGGCAAGCCATGGAACTGAACTCATTTTTCTAGCCCACAGGCTGGAAGAGCAGCAACAGTCCACAAGCACGATTTACCTAGAGGCTTCTAATCAACAAATCTCTTCATGACAGATAAAACTGGATTAATATGTACTATGGAGGCGTCAGTAGTGAGTCCACGGTTCAGACTGTGTTGAGATTTGCCTTTAAAGCAAGAGTGAAATCCCTTTGTTTTGTACTTTGAAGACTCATTCTGTTTTTCAAATTCACTACAGTAACTCCTGAGAGGGCCAAGCAAATTTTCCATGTACAACTGCTGCTGATTTCTGCAGAGAGGGCATTTTCAAACACTTCTCCTTTTGACCTCTTTTCTCCTTGCATTAAATGGAGTTCCCCCAGCACTCACCTCAACGCCATCCCAAGTACATATTTCTAAACTTTTATAAGGGGAAGGCTCCCTCCCCTTTCCAAGACAGCTTCACCATGCCGCCAGCTATGCTGCTTCCCCAGACTTTACCAGTCCAGTCCCCTGGTTCGGCTCACAGCCCACAGAGCCAGCAAAGCAGGTATGCCAGTCAACCTAGAGGAATAAGACGAGGCTTAGGAAGAGGCCAAGCAACACGCAAGGGTTGCTGAAAAAGCAGCACAGCGCTGCCTGAATCAGAGGAGACCGTTAACCCAAAGGACACACGGCTGTGCTGCTGCTGGCTCTGCTTACCTACGCAAAGCCTTAGCACACCCACTCAAGTGTCAGCGCCTCACATCTTTCGGGTGACCTTTAAGCTGCATCTAAGAGACCTGAAGTACAGCTTTCCACTACTGCTGTTCTCATTTCTTAGTGCATCAGGGACCAAGCTTTCAGGGCAAAGGGTGAACATGAGCAGAGGTTACACAACGAGAAGAAACAGGGCAAGCTCAGAGCCAGGAGACTTGTGCATGCTCCTCACTGGGAAGAGCCCCTCGTACGACCCTGGGGCATCACACGTGCAGCCTGTTCAATGAGTCTTAGGCTTTCTAATCTGCGACCCCAAACCAACCTGGGTCAGGAGTAACAGCCTCGTCATGTCTCTGGCAAACCCTAAGAAGCCAACCAGAATGACCTGCTGCCTTAGGAGTCAGAAAGTAGATCTACGGCACAGCCAACTGCAAATCCTTTTTCTGGCAAAAAGAAGGAATGCAAAGCTGTCTACAGGAATAAATGTACACAACCATGGCACTTGAGGTGCTACTTCTCCCCTTCCTTTGCTCATTTTCCATACCAGTGAGAAGTGTGGGAAGGCACAGGGAAGAGCACCTGTCTCTTACATTTTTCACATATGGAACAAACAAAGAAGCCAGGAAACTCCCTGTAGCAGATAAGGCTGTTTAAAATACGTGCAAGCTGCATATTGTTATAGCCATGGAAGAACCAGGAAATCACAAGTTAGATTTTCACTCAGCCTTTGCAACCCACAACCATGCATTCTGCTTTTCCACATTACCTCATTCACATCCACAGCCTATAACTCCACATGCCATGCCCTCCTCTCCAAATGTTGGATGTCACCTTAACTCTGACCACAAACATAACTCCTGAGAAAAAGGAAAACAAAACCCACAGAGGCACCAGAGAGCGCTCTTAAATATTTGTAAACAACTAGTATTGTTTACACTAGCAATCACAACCTATTCCTGCTCCCTCTATCAAGACAATGGGCAGCGGCAGCAGCAGCCCTGCTCAGCATCTCCAGCCACGGAAAAACACCCATTCCTTCCAGTTCTGCCCACCTGGAGTTCAAAGCTGCACACTTCCCGGAGGTGGCAGGAAGGTAGGCGGCTGAAGTAGGCAGGTGGTGGACGTGGGTGAAGCACTGGGAGAAGGAAAACTCGGGAGCTGTAGGATGTAGGCATGGGACAAGGATTTCACAAGCAGCTTTCCTGCTTTTTAAGGTTGCCCTAGAAGTAAAAGCAACCGAGCAACTCCTAACTGATTTGTAGAGATTTTTATTTCAGGTGAATTCTATTTGAGCTGTCACCAATTAAATTAGGAATACGCACAAGTAGAAAGTGTGAAACATCACATCCCTGTATTTTAGGCAAAAGTGATTATTTCATAATATATCTTGATCACTTTGGGCGTTTTGAAAAGTCTCTGAAGACAAACCGGATTTGGGTTTGAGTGCTGGCTGCTTTGCATATTCATTACATTTCTGCAGCGTTTCCAAAGGACTTTTAGCAGGACGAGAAAATTACATGTAGCTGCAGAAGCGAGACTTCACAAATTAAATAGTCTTGTCTAGCTCTGAGATGTGCCAAAATACAGCCGATTGAGTGAGCTCCGCATTTACGTACAGATCCGTATCTCGCCGCCACTAATGAGACTTGAAATGTGCAAAAAATATCATCGCGTACGGACGAAACGAGAGCCCAAACACTTCAAGATTCCCGCACGGCCACAGGAGGGTCACCCACCGCCCGGCCCCGCGGAAAGGGTCCCTCACCGGGGGATGGAGCCCACGGGGAGGAAACTCACGCAGCGGGCACGGGCGGGAGCCTGCGGTCCCCACACCGAGTCCGCAGCCGCCGAGACCCGTGACAGGGACGTCCCCGGAGCGGCTGCTCCGCTGGGGCCACACGGCGGGTCCCGGGTTCCCCCGGCACCACCGCGCCCGGACGGCC
>WEKX01014629.1:652458-718299 GCA_013390025.1 Pitta sordida | reverse complement strand
GGGGGCGGCCCCAACCTCCCCCAGGCTCCCTCACACGGCGGCTGTACAAACCCCCCCGAGAAACACCACCGAGTGTCAGTTCACGGGGGGAGCGGTGATACCGTGTGTTTGTTTTCTTGGTGGAGAGCATGTTACAGTACCAGTTTTAAACTAAGCAAGTTACATTTAAGTGATAAATTAAGTAATAATTTGAGTAAGTCGTATTTAGTGCGGATAACAATAGAAAAAGCATGAAAAAATCAGCGAACGAGGGGGAAAAGCCTCGATAAAATGTGGTTGTCTTTTGGCCCAACATCCATTCCCAGAACCAGGAGTACCTTTCACACAGGATTTGCTTTCCATTTTCCTTGCCTTCCAATCCATACCTCGGCTACCAGAAGGCTCCACTGGAGCTCGTGGCTGTTTGCCTGAGCAGGGACCAGCCAGGCAGGAGGCAGAGTCCTGAACTGACTCTTCGGTAACCACGGCAGATGAATTTCTCCTTCAGTTTTCCCAAAAGAAGGCTGCTGGCTTTGTAGCATCTCAATAAGGAACTCTGGCAAGTCACTGTCACCAGAACTACACAAACACCTGTAGAGACAAACTGGGAACAAAGTTTTCTAAGGATGCAGGACTGCATGCTGGAGCTACGGAAATACAAGTGGCTTTATTTCATACCCTTTTTTGGTTTTTTATTTTGTAACTCTTTAAAAAGTTGCATTCCTGCATAGGCTATTTTCCCGTTTCTCAACTAGTTGTAAGCCTGGTTTGCACTGGGTCTGCTGGCAGTGGAGGCTGCCGTGGGGCACAAGTCCCCTCTGGGTGTCCCCTCTCCTGTCCCCTGCCCACACAGCCACGGCGGGGACGAGTGGGCGGCTGGCAGGAGCCAAGGCTCTGTCTGCATTGCACACCCTGACCAAGAACAGCCACATTGCTCTTGAGGCTGCTGGGAAATCCACGCCCCAAATCAGCGCTTGCCCAATCCTAAAATCATCCCGCAGGTGAAGTTACTGCTCACTGTACAGAAGGGATGTCACCTGAGGAAAAGTCCATGTTGCCTGCAGAAACGGGCACCTGGAGACCCTCTGCAAAGCTGAGTGTCCGCCCGCCCAGCTCTCCCCTAAAACCGGAGTGACTGTGGTTGTCTCCTCGGCTTTGGGGTGCGATCCGATATCCCAGTGGAGCAGACAAGGAGGCACAGGCAGCTTTTCTCCCTGCCATGCAGTGGTTCCCATGAGAAAACTCCATTGCGCATTGCCCAGCAAAACCACAAAAATGTTCACAGCACTGCCTCCTCTCCTCCCACTCAAAATGTTTTTGCATACGCCTCTAGGCACTACAATCATGGTAATTAAAGCTGTAAAATATTATTAGTATCACACTTCTATAGACTTTTCGTCCTAAATGCTTTATATACCATGCATCCAGTGCAAAAGAAATGCAGCCACTCCTGTGGATAAAAGGAGCAGGAACAGTGCATGTCAAGACACAAAGTCAAATTTTTACCAGGGATGTTCGATGTAAATCCTTTCTCCAGCAAGAAGCTTGCAAGACATCTCTGAATTCTGCACGGGGCAATGGTGTGCTGGGACTTGGGAAGGGATTTTCCCCACGTGGGACTGTGCATGTGTATCCTAGAAAGAGGCAGTAAGATCACTGCCTCGGGAGCAATCAAATAGATTTGTGGAGATGGTCACACCACTTAGCTGTGCTTCCGAGGGCTGCTACCAAATGAGGTCTAATTCAGCCCTGAATATACCAGGGCAAGTGTTGGAAAGGGTTGAGTAGACTCTAATCCCCTCTGCAGTGTTTCCTTAAGAACAGGAACAGTGGCATATCTGCTCCAGTCTGGCATGTCGCACTGGGGAAGAGGAGTAGGACAAACGTGCTCTGCTGTCTCCCTTCACCAGTAGATCTGAGAATAATGGGCAAAAAGCCAGGGACAGCCAAGAAATTGAGACTTCCCCAGCAAAAAGAAGGGAAGTGTTTTTTAAAAGTGGGGTTTTTAGCACTGTCCTATCATTAACATTCAAATACTTTCCTGTCTGGGTACTGTTTCTGCTTACATCCCACAGAGGACACACAAACACTGAGTCTGATCCCTCTCCCAAATGTCCTGAAATCTGGAGGTAAAAGTGTCCTTCAGATGTTGCCCTGCACAAATGGGAAGGGAGGGATGGAAAGAGTTCTGGTAGTTTTATAGCTGTTTTATGCTTTTATATTTTGATTTTGAAATGGTTGTAGTGCATTCAGAGCAGGTAGGTGAAAGCAAGAAATTGTAACACTAAGTGAATAAATGAGTAAACAAAGGATGGAGGTAGCAGAACTTCAGGTCAGAGCATCACTGATATTTGAGATCTCCTCTCCTTCCTAAAATGCTTGCAAGCTAGGGAATAAATGCCAGATTTTAATGCCTTACTTAGTGTTGTATATCTAATCTAATCCTTATGACAGAAGCCCTACAGACTATTGAAAAGCTTGTGATGAACTTTCCGTGTGATATATAAAAGGCACATGCACCCTTGCACTCAAATACGCCCACTCAACCTTCTACATATGCTTTTTCTACCACTGTACTGAGGCACTTGGGCAGCTATCATTAAAATTCTGGCCAATTCCATGAAGTGGCTTGGTTCCTCGGGACCTCCAAACCCCAATAAATGGGTTCACCTGTGGCACATGCAGATTTCCAGGCAGACACGTTCTGCCACTCCTCAAGGACTCCCTGCAGCTATTGCTGCTCGAGCAGCCGTGCCCCAGCGGGCTTGGCAAGGGAGAGAACATGCTCTGCCACAGAAAATTTGCAAGGCTGAGCAGTGTGGGCTGTGGGGAAGTAAAGCATGGGGTTAGAAAGGGGGAAGCCATAGACATGGTGTGACATCTATGGAGTCAGTAGCAGGAGTACCTCTGCAGAAACATCTCCTTCCTCCCCCACCCAGCACACAGACCACCCTGGTACAGTCTGACACACTGATGTTCCATCTGATTAAAGAGAAAGAAAAGATTAGAATCACACATGGCATAGGGACACTTTCACAATATACAGAAGAAGTCTGCAGATGATCAGTTCTCTATTTCCTCAGGCTCCCCAGATTGTGAGATTGATGAGGAATCTGAGTAGGATACGAGTGCTACAGAATCAAAGGGAAAGAAAAAAAATCATCAGTGAGCAATTATATTCAAGGAGACAAGACGGTAAGTCAGACCCAGAGGCAACTCCAAGGCTGCCAGCACAGCAGCTGGTATGCAGAACATCTCCGTGGTCGGTCCCCAACCTCCCCGAGCCGCCACTGGGGGAGTGGAGGGTGGTGGAGCAGAGGAGCGGAGCACAGGGGCGTAGGTACAACCTCGCCCCAGTCTGCCTCCTTCACTAGCTGGGGCACAACACACACGCAAGTCCTGCTGAAAGTGCATGTTGAAACTTATTTCTCAGGGAGGCTATTTATACCTGCGAAGGAGACACTGGATATGATTGCTGTTAATAGAGAAAAATGTGCTGCAGGAAGACAAGTTTTATTAGCTGTCATCGAAGAGGCTGCAGGTTCTAGTGGCTGGACCATGTAGCTGGAGTCAGAGATAGCGGCATTAACTTTCTAGCTCTCCTCTGCTGACATTGGACAAGTTACTTCACCTTGCAGGACCTCAGTTTCCCCATCTGGAAATTAAGATAATGATTTGACTGCTTCCTCAGTGAAGCAATACCAGATCTGCTGATGAATAGTGCTGGGTCAGAGGCAAGAATTATTATTATTTATCATCATAAATATTCATACCATTGTGCAACAGGCAGGACTTGCTGAACAGACAACAGTGCTTGCTAAAGATCAGAAAGTTTACAGCCTCCAACCACTTATAGCTATAAATTCACCCAATGCAACAAAGAACGAATACGGAGTCAGATTTATCTTTGGCAGCTACAGCACCTGATCAAACGCATGGTTGGGAAAATAGTTTTGAGGAAGAGTTTATGTGCGTGGAGTGTATAAATCACAAAGTGGCTTCAGATGAAAAGGAAGGTACCCCAGACACACAGAAGGGCTGTGCAGGATGGGGTGGAGCAGAGCTTCCAGAAAAAGAAAAAGGCATCTAAACTTGATGAGATGGTGAAAACCAGGAGAACAAGGTCAGGGCTGAGTAGCAGAGGAAATTCTCTCATCAACATGGCAAGTGATAACTTTCTATTGATTTTCAAATTAATAGATTTTATGGCCAGGAGCTGTTTGAAACTGTTTAAAATCACCACAGTCTCACCTCTTGTACCCTAGAGATCAGAGAACTTCATCTAGTCATTTGAATTACATTAATCCTATGTAAATAAAATGGTGCACTAATTATAATCAGGTGGAGGGTACCAATCCATTACAATGACCTGTGGCAGCACGCAGTTCATCTCTGTCAAAACAGTCATGAATCTAGAAATTACTCCATTTTAGAGTTGTGCCTGATGGTATTTTAGTCATGCCCATGTCAGTCCCTTGGAAAACATGGGTCCTGATTTGGTCCTCCCCCGAGGAACAGACATGAGTGACACATGCTTTGACACCAGAGGGTGGGGAAGGGCTGCATGATGGCAGTTCATAGCCAGACTGGCAACTGCTTGTCTGGCCAACCCCACACACACCCCATTTCTTGCAAGGGACAAAAGGTATGCACTCCACTCTGGTGTCACTTGAGCCCTTGGAAAGCACAGCTGGGAAATATGCTGCAGCAGGGAGCTCCAGAGGAACTAGGCATCTTCACAGGTTCAGACGGTGTCTGATGAAAGGCTTCATCTGAAAAGCACAAGGGAGGACAAGGCGGAGCAACTGCTGAAAAGACAAAATACATATACCATTTCAATGTTTTCAAAATAGCAGGGCTGAACTTTTTGTTTTGAAATGACCTGTTTCTGATTCCAAAAAAAGTGACAAAATCTGGGAAAAATTGCTTCTGAGACCTCAGTATGCCACGTATTGTGATGATAGTGGAATCATCATTTTGGCTCAGATTCACTGCTTTGGTCCAATAAAACATACTGACAGAGGCACAGAAATAGTGCTTTGGGACAGTTTCACTTCTGTGTCTTTCAGCCATAAATTCAAAAGACTATTCTTTGCCCAGTCCTAAGATAAAGCATGTGTGTGGAAACTAGAGAGAAAATACATTAACTGTGAGTATACCTAGTGGTGGGTTTTCTAGGGTAAGGCTTGTAGGAGACCTCTGAGAAGGGATCAGAAGACATCAAAGGACTCATGACCCTCCCCGTGTTGTTACCACCACCAGTGGCTGCTGCCTGCCACCCCTCCCTTGTCAGCCCCATCCTACATGCCAAGTGAAGCCATCCAGCCACCACAACACAAGCAAATAAGGCACCCATGGAAGATACCAACCCCAAAATCTCAGGTATTCCCCTGGGTATTGCCAAGGCATCACTCAGGACTGTAGTTCAGTGCGAAACAGATTTATTATTTAATTCTTGCTCTGTAAAACAAGCTAGAGCCGGCACCAGGAGGGGATGACGGGAGCCAGCAGCTCCAGCGTGAGCAACAGCGTGCACGGCACCACATCTCCAGAGTGGGAGTTTGGCTTCACAGCCAGGCACTCAGATCTCATCGGTAGCCCAAGGGGGTTTTCAGCTTGTGACTTTAATCTTTTCATCTGGCTCTCTCCTTTGTGCGCGTGGGTGAGCAGCACGCAGGGGTGGGAGAGTCCTCCGACACCTCCCCCTCCCTTGCTGCTCCCCACACAGTGGATCCATGCTTAGGACAACAAATGAAAATCAAGACCGTGAGGTGGTAATAGGCCAAGGGATCATCTTGGGGAAAGTGCTTTTGACACACAAGGAGACAAAGCATCTCATTTTTGCTGAGGACAAGGCAAGTCAGGGCCAGCAAACAGGTCTTCATTTCGTGAAGGTGTAGACATGAGCACCAGACAATAATTTAAAAATTGTAATCTGACAATAAAAATACATAAGTGTAAATAGTGGTATGTGCTTGCAGTCAAGACCAGAATGGTTCTGCCTATGCGGGTGGCCAGCAGTGCCCTCTAAAATTCCCTCCCAGAGCAACATCCCAAACTCCTCACAGGCAAGCATGGCCTGTGCTTGCTCTGCAGCTTGGTAAAAGTCTCTTGATGCTGACATTCAAAGTCAAGGGGCAAAACCTTGATCTTGCAGAGAACGGGAAGTTATTTACCACTTATTTTGCTGTGGTTAAAGTGACATTTGAACCCATGGTGAAGTCCCTTAAAAAGTAAGCTGGATTTCAAATATGCTGTGCACTTGCATCTCCTGAGGAGACATTGTGTTTATATGGACCGGAGTGCCTAAGTGTTAGATACATGAAATTAAATACTCTGTGCCTCAGTTTATTTATCTCTCACTGGTGGCTGAGGGTTGTTCACATCACAGTGTTTTGGGAAGCCAAGCACTCACAAAGAAGCCTGAGGCCTATAGGTGAAAGCCTACAGGAGAGGGGAGCGATGACTACCCTCATTTTCCAAGTAAGGAGAAGGCTTCTGCGCCTTTCAGCTCCTCTCTTGGCAGAGATCTGTGTGTAGGCAGTGGTCATAATCAGGAAGTGCCTCCTCCAATTTACAGCTGGTGATACCACCTGTGCCTCTCCAATTCCAGCCAAAACAACCACCTCCTCAAACCCACTTGTAAGGGCAGAGGATCCAGCTATGACAACTCAGAGGGAAAAGCAAGACTCAGGTTTAAGTGCTGACATTTTCCCTAGATGTGCACCACTGCTTATCACTGGAGTATTTTCTTTCTTCTTGTAAAAACCAATTAGAGTGTCTACTGAGAGGAGACGACCCCACCGTACCATAACAGCAAGCAACTGATAAGTGATAGGGCAGACATGGGACAACAACAGAAGGGTAAGATGACCAAATTTGCTGGGTCAACGAGGGACCAATGTACTTGCCTGTATGACAGCCAGAATGGAAGAAAGCAGAGCCATTACTCATCACTTCAAGTCTGTCAAGGATTCACTTTCTGGAAGAAAAACAGTAGTTAGTAACTGCTGGCAAGGCAAGGAACATTTCTGTACAATTGAGATATAGCTGTGTATAGGGCAGTATGTATATACACATACCTCACTGGGATTATCCTTTTGTCTCTTGTGCTGGTTTCTGATTGCCAGGTTCTCCCTGGCCTTTCACCCCATCATGGTTAAAGGCATTTCCCTACTCGTGCAGCACCCCTAGAACCAGTTCTGGATTAGCAGTCATTGCTTTAATCTACTCCAGATCTTGAATGAACATCTTTTACTTTGGAAATGGGAAACCTGAGGTGATTTTAAATGACAGAAATTTGTAAGAATTACATCTCTGGTCAGACAAAACTAACACCAGAAAGGAAAGACTTGCTGTCCCCACCAATGTAACCAACAGTAGGGCTTCCCAGATTTTCGTGGGTGAGATAGTCTGGACAAAAAGAATTGAGGCTATCACCTTATGAGCTGGCATTTATTCTGTGTGGCTTTATTTTTCCACATATATGTCCCTTGTGTGGCATATGCTGTGTTCCTGCTCTGGTACTAATCACAAAACTTAGGTTGCCTTCATTGGACTGCACAGGGCCAAGAGACACTGATTTTTCAAATTTACTAAATGCCTGCATTTCCAGTTAATCTCGAGCTGTGGGTGCCAAACCCTCAAGAGAGTCACTTACCCTCACTACAAATATCATTTCATCCTTTCTAATGCCACTGGAAAAACAATAACTTTTTGAGAAGACTTAAGGGCACTCTAAAAGCTATATACAGAAAAAAACCCAATAAGATCAGAATGAAAGCCAACAGTTTCTGATATCAGATAAAACACTTCCTTTCAACAGTGCTTTCTTCTTTTGATTAGATATTTCCTTTCACTCATTTCCCATAACCCGAAAAAGTTACTTTTGAATGACCTGTTTGTTGCAAATTTCCTGAAGAGGCTCAACCATCTACTGATCTCTCAGAGAGTACCCTGCTGCTGCCCAGTCTTACAATTACTTCTATATGAGTCTAAAGCAGGTAGTTTCTCATCTTCCATTTAGAGTTTTGTTGGGTTTTTTTTTTAATGGATGATGAAAGCAGAAACAATTCAGCCATACAGCTCCCTAAAGCTTTTTGATCATCAGCTTCCCCAGTCCAGCACCATGGTGACGCACCAGCACAGGGAACATCCACTGCACAAAAACAAAGGAAGATGCATTTTGTATTTCAGAGTGTTCTTCATGTGGCAAAACATCTGTCCAAAGCTATAAAGCAGGCATCTTGCTGTCTTTTAAGGCAGACACAATGCCTCCAAGCCACTTTCCTTGGAAAAGGGGGGTGTTATTTTTTCTTCTAAACTTCGTATCTGTCCATCAAACTGACCCCCACCATCTGTATTTGCTGAATTCACACAGCATGCCTGTGTGAATGCCATCTCCTGACACTGGGGTTGTCTTGTCAACGGGATCCAGCACCACAGGGTTCCAACCCACAGCTGGGGTATCCTGGTGCCACTGACACACAAATAAACCACAACTTTTCTTCCTCTAATCCAGCAAGACGTGCTATCATCTCACATCCTTGCATCAAAGCAAACCCTTGAAAACAGCTGAAGCACACATCACAGCATCGCCAGCTCTGACAGCTGTCACCAGTCTCATGGCCACCTCCACTGGATCTAGAAAACAAGGAGTCCCATGTTTTCTTCTTCTAGCTGCCTCCTTGAGGTAGGCAGCAAATTTTGCTTTTTCCTGACACACAACCCAGGCGGTGATGCCTTAGAGAGCACTAGAGACAGCTGGATGAATGGGAACAAAGACTAGCCTTGTAATCCATCACAAAATGACTGGTAGCCAACACAGACGTGAGACCTGGGGTTTAGCAACAAGCAGGCAAAAGCCAAGTCTATATCGTGCTTTCCTCTCTGCAAGTTTGACATCAATGAGAAAGGTCACATACAAGTACTGAACAACTAAAATACACACAGAACAGAACCTCTTCCAAGGGGTTTGCTAAGATGCAAAACAGAAAAGACATGGTCAACTTTGAATAGTGTGTGAATAGATGCAAGGTCCACTCCAATAATCACTGTATAGGTCTTTTCTCAAAATTTGCTGCCACCTTTTCAAAGACAGAACAACATATGTTCTTCTTAAGTCACTGATCCTTCTCAAGGTGATGAATACTAGCAGGGCTAGGAGCTTCGTTTCTTATCTGACATTTCATGTAATGAAAACTTCTTGCTAAACTTTAATCATTTGGATTAAAATTTTCCATGTCAGGTATTTGCTTTGAGTCACTTTTTTAAAATGAAAGTATCTTCCTACCTATTTTCAGAACTCTTGTACCAGCATCCTCTCTACAGAAGACATAAAAATTGGTTACTAGACCTGTCACCAACAAAAGCAGGGGTAATTAGGTCTAGTGTTACTCCACAAGAAACAGAGAGATAGAGAAGTTACATGATCATGTTTTGATCACATTTTTGACAACACATGAATTTTTGTGAGAACGAGCAATTTTGCTCATTCCACCATAAGCCTTTTCTACATTGAGACTTACTTATTTTTAGCACTGGCAAGACCTCACTCATTGACACCAACAAAAGGCTTTACAATAAGTTAGTATCACCACTTGTTACAAGTGTGGAATTTTGCAACCACCTGAAGGCCGGATACATTTAATTTTACACCAAAGGATGTTTACATGGGAGGGTGCTGCTGACCCTTCAGGTGTACTGCTAAAGCTGAGACCAGACGGCAGATCCTACACCATGGTGGGAGCAAGGAAGAAGCTGAGTGCCCAAAGGTTGCTGCTGCCTCCCCTTACACAGCACAGAGAAGTGGGTCAGGCTCTCCATCAGCCACTACAAGATGCTAAAAGAGGAGTCCACCAGCTGTGCTTGTTGAGCCCCCACCACATTAACTGAGTGTGGGGGGTCTGGGGTTCCCTGCTGTCCATTGTATGGATGGTGGCACTGACCAAGCCCTGAGGGATGTCACAGAAAATATTGGGTAGTTCTACCCTCATTACTTATAGAGACTTAGATTTCCTTTCTTTTTTTCCCCCCCCATTGTCTTTTCTCCAGTGGGAACTGTTTATAGAGACGATAAAATGACTGTGGTAAAAGAAAAAATATGTGAAAACAGGAACGTGAAGAAAGTAGCAATGAGAGGTAATTAGAAATCTCTTTAATAGTAAGAATGTTTTGGGTTTGTTGAGAAACAGAACTATTCCTCTCTGTGCCACAAGAAAAGTTGCTGAACTACACCATTTTCCCCTCAGCTAAACACCAGTTTAATCATTTAGATATCAACCATGCAAGCATATTAAGACTGATTTTTCCCCTCAGTTTGGTGGGTTTTTTTACAAAAAAAGTCACATGTTTCTCCTATTATTTGAATTTGCTTTTATTTATGTCAAAATCTGTGATTTCCAATATATGCTGCAAAAAACAGCAACTGAAATAGAAAGCAGGACTTCCCTCTGATTAAAGGCTTTTAGACACACTGAGTAGTTCTTTTTTGCAATTCCTTTTTGGCCTTTAGAAATTCCTCGTCAACAAGGAACGTATCTGGGAAACCCGACCACAGCATTCCAGGGAAAAGAAACTAAAAGGAGAATGATTCCAGAGGTTACAGCGGCATAAGAAATAAATATGAGGAAAACCAGTTGAAAGGCCAGCCTAACACTTACCCACAGATCTCAGTAGTTCCAGGCAGGATTTATTCCAGTAATAAAACTACCTAGGGGATACAGATATCCTAACATGACAGAAGTAGCAGCACTGGTTATATGGACATGGACTCACCTTTGCCCCGTCTGCCTGGATACAGAACAGGTTTTGTGGGATCACAAATGGGCAAATGTGTTGGCAGAAGACTTGGGAGCACATGAAAACCTGGGTCCACCATCCCTCAACATACTTGCTGGAGAAGTTGAGCTAGTACAGGGTGGGGAAGTTAACTGTGCTACATAAAGGAGTAGTACTAAAATCTCTGTTTGCCTGGAGCAGTAAAGAAACCAAGAGAAGAAAAAGCAATTCTGCAAGGGATAGAGCTGCATGCCACTCCTTTTTGAGGGTAAGTTATGATACTCTGCTCTTGCCTCCAAAATTCTTCCCCAGGGCATTAGAAGCTGAAGGACATCTAGGGGGTTTATTTATTTATTTTCACCAACCCTTTATGCAGCATTCTTTATCTATGATCTAATAGCTCTTTTAGCATTCATAACTTCTCTGATTTCAACCAGAGGGAAAAATGCGATAGAATTTTTCATGACTCACAGGTCTTGTGAAATACTTTTAAACAGCTCATCTTTCAAGCTTTTTATACTGATTGAAGCAAAGTCAAAACCTAAGTTCTGTAAAATGTCCTGGATATCAGGCTTTGGTAAAGTATACTTTCTGATTTCTAAAGGCAATCTTCTTCTGAACATACAAACTATTCTGCAAAATTTGGCAAAACCCGATTAAGCCCATAAAGGCGTGATTCTACATTCTTGGGTGCATTCTTACAGACCCACAGAGAGCTTCAGCGTTTCTTTTTTTTCCTTCTTTAAAATCAAGACTGAATCTTCTATCAGCAAAGTAGATTTGCAGATTGGGATTTACTAAGCCAATGAGAACTAAATGTATTACCTGAAGTTTGCATGCAGTTACTCTGCTCTCAGTTCTGCTGCCACACTCAGTTTCTGGGACCAGGCTTTCAGCTGATGTGAATCTGCATAGGGCCACCAGAAATCTGATTGCCAGAGATCAGTTTTCTTTGGTTTTAGTGGCCGTCTGAATTTTCCTTTCCACTGAGCTCCAATCTACTTGCATCATTTCTTCCACTCCCTTACCTCATTAGAGCTTATGACAGAAAGGCAAGTCATTGCCTGGAGCTCCTCAATGAGAGGCAGACCAAGCACAGCTTCAAGCTCCTCGCACCTTTCCATATGCATTTTGGAGGCACAGCAGGACCACTCAGTGTATCACAGGTACTGAGCCTGACCTCTGTTCGCTCCCAGAGATGCCAGAGCACACTACACCCTCTCAAGTTGTGTGTCCTCTTCTTTGATCTTTCCATCCATCTTTTTTTCCACAGGAACACAAGTTTTGAGCTTTCTAGTTTTCAAATCCCTGTATTATTCACTGCATTGCCAACCTCAGCCAAGGGCTTGGCAGCTTTCCCTTGGACAGAGAGGCATTATGGGGAGGGGATGGACTCAAGAGGCATCAAGAGAGAGCAGAGCCAAGTCCCTGAAAGTTGTCCTTCTGTGTTTCTTAGAAAAACAAAAGCTGTGATTAACACAGAGTAAGAGGTTACAGGCTGCAAATGGTGACATCTGAAAACCCTGACCTTTCCCACGGTGCTGCTGCTGTTCCAAGTAACTCCTCTACAAGATTTACTTAAAACAACAATTAATAGTGAAAATAATAATAATGGGTTATGGAACAAATTTGGGTTTCTGACTCTCATTCGGATATGTGAAACACATCTATATTGTCTCTTTTAGAAGTGCAGGGAAAACCTGTAGTTAAGAATGGAAGTATTAGGCAGACGTGACATTTGGTATCTGAACTGCCATCAGACAGGAAATTGCACTGTTGAATTGCAAGTTAATTAAAAAAAAGAAAAAGATAAAAAATGAGGGAAATCTGATTAGGGCCCATCTCCATCCCCAGCAGAGCAGTGGCCCCTGACACCTGACAGTGGTTCCTGTCCCGTGCTTCCTGTACCACCACATTCCTTCACTGGCAGCCTCATTGCTGGGAATGTGTGCGGGCTTCATGAGGTCTTCCTGCAAGTTGCTAGGCTAAACTGTAAACTAAACAAAAACTAAGAAACTTTGCAAAGCAAATGAAAGTCATCTCTTGTTTTATTTCCCCTAGATTTTTGCCTCTGCAATGTCTCACTGTGTTTGCTTCACAGCCTTTCAGTGCTGAAAAGGCTGTGGCACAACACTATCCAGCTGCACGGACTGAGTTCTGGCAGAGCTGGATGGAGCAGGAAGGAAGTTAATGGGGAAAAAAATTCGCATTTCAGTAGACAGAGACAAGTATTTCCTACAACGAGGAAACAGGATTTGACAGAATTTCTTGTGTTTTAAGCTTTGTATGCCTCTCAATAAAAGCTAAGCTGCTTTTCTCCTTCCGCTACAGTGCGTCGTACTCCAGATAAAATCCTTTTGAAGAACAACATGCACACACTGTATAATCTGACATTATTCCAGTGCTACAGGGAACATCTTGAACATAATTGCACCACATGGAAGTTGACTTGCTATGAGAAAAACACATGAAAAAGCTTTCACAACAAATCTGTAAACACATTTATGCTCCCAATAGCCATGATAAATCCAATTAAACAGCCAGGATTTGTGCTACAAACTGTCACTAAAGGAGTTAATGCAGTTTCTGTGGCAGGGAATATACCATCTTGAAGCAAGAAATCACAGTTCCTAGCTGCCTGGGGTTCATGATTTCACAATGAAGCCTCACTTGAGAGGACTGTTAGCCAAACTAAGACTTTCCAAGCCCAGCTCACTCGTATTTCATTCACAGTGGTACTGCATTACCCTCACTCTGCCTAACTCTGGCATCACCTTCCCTCTGTTCCTGTTAGGGCCTTCAAGATGCTCTAATCCTCTATAATGCAAACAGGGTCCTGCAGATCCACGGGCAGATCCACCCCATATGATACCAGTATTTCAGGATGTGACACTACAGAGACCCAGTTTTAAAAGCACAAATCTTAAATGTGAAATACGTAACTCACGTGCCAAGGCATTGTTCAGCCTCCCTGTTGCTGTTAACCAGGGTGATTAATGTCAGTGAACCCATTTTTAAAGCCAGTTTAGCAGGAGGTCCATTTCTAGTCTGATGTTCTGCCCTCAATACACCAAAAACATACATCTACAACAGAGAAGGAATTATTCCAGCCTGGAACTGGAGAACTGCTTTCCTGCAGATACCAGGAGTAAATAAAGGAGGAATGCTGCCTTTGCACTAGAAAGAGCATGGTGTTTTGCAGCATCAGGGAACAAGAAACTCTGTCCAGAGAACACCTGCTTCTGGGAAACATTAAGCAATCCACAGCAAGGTTTGCACTGGCTACCTGTTAGCCATGCTGAAAATATAGATACAGTACTACTAAATCAGTAACATCTGTAATACCATTGCTTTGCATTAAAACAATTTAAATCTCATCAGTATTTCTCATGAGAGAGGAAATTCAGTTTATGAGCACCCAAAACAATAGCACCAGCAGCCGGTCTAGTCTCCGCTGAAAGCTGGTCCCAGCTGCAGCAGCACAACAGCAGAAACCCAGCGTGGTGTGGGATATCTCAGCACTTGGCCCTGTGGCTGGGCATCCCAACCGCACATTAGCCACGTAGGCAAGACTTCAAAGTTCAACAGTTAATTATCCTTCAAACAAAGGGAGTGCAGTGAACCCAAATACATTCCATCTTGCTGCTGGAAGAGGCTGAGGAACACTCCAGCCACTGCTCAAGTGCAATCTCCCTGAGGCTGTTTTCCCCCACTCTTAAGGTCTATGCATACGATGGGCAACCCCTTCACAGCCTTCCTATTTTCCTGCTATTCTTCAGAGGTTTGAAGCCTCCATTTTCAGTGGACATAGCAATGATCTGTCTCAGGGCTGTGGCGCTGTTACTCACAGCAAAAGAAACTAATATGGCACCTGGCTTGAACACACAGCTTGGAAGCAAAACCAACAATGAGAAGCATTCCAGAGCAACGTATGCCTAGACAGTATTGGCCAATGACTTTGCACTGCAAGTTCTCATCACTTAGAGATGCTTTAAAAGTTTTTTTTTAATTCTCAGCAAGTGGCAGTACTCTGTCTTTCTCTAAAGTTAACCCTCTTCTAAAAGCAACCCATGACCATGCCAGATCAGCGTGGGTGTTTTGGGCTGGAAGGTGCTGTTGCTGATGACAGGCACTGTGGACGGGAAGGGCAGGAGCAGAGCTATGCCACAAGCAGTGGCCACCTGCCTATGGAGTAGGATGTTTCTGAGCTTCCTCTGGCCTGATGTCAGCAGGCAATGCTTTCTCCTTTCCCCACCTTTGAACACAGCCTTGGATGTTTTTATTCTTGTTCTTCCTATACATGGATATCTGGAAAAGCCAGGATCTTAGCTCCCTACAAGGACTATGGAGACTTAGATAACAACAAATAGAGAAGCAGACAAGTGTTTGCTATATGATTCTAGCCTGCCAAGGTTTTTTGGGCATCCAAGCTGCTGCAGCCACACCTGCCTGGTTCAGACATAATTTGAATGTTTGCAGAGCTGCTGGACACCTTGAGCAATAGTGATGAGGCTCAAGTGCTTTATGAGTATTTCCAGGTGTGTCTAGGTTGTTTCTGACCTCCTCACACTGCAGTCTATTTGGTTTATGGAGCTGGCAGGATCCCCTTCTGTGTTTGGTACTTGTAACTTCTTTGAAGCAGGAAACAGTGTTTGCCAGGTTACCAGTTCTGCAGCATGTTTCCACAGCAAGGCAGCTTGCTTGGAGCTAGGAACCTTGCCAAAAGTCCAAGTCAGCTGGCAAATAACACCTGCCTATGGGTGCTTTCCTTTGAAAATACAGTTCTGGGAATAGACTTGAGCTTTAATGAAGAAGAAGAGCTGATGCTTCCAGATCACACTCCTTTTGAAATTAAAAGGTTAAAAAGGTTTTTTTCCAGGAGCGAATGAAAACGTCCAGGTGAGAATCTCAGTCTCCAGTTAACTTTACCCTTTTGACATAAAAAGGGATAGACAGACATATAAAATATCCTTTTACTTTCATATTCACCTTATAGAACTGGAAAGGCCAGAGGAGCACCATGCAGTCAAAAAAGCCTGGAAACAGTTTTGGCTTTCAGTCTGGGGTCACTCTTGTGCCTCCATCTCTCATGCATTTCCTGCACTATGGGTACACACAGCCTAGCAGCTCTGACCCTGGGGCAGGACTGTCCAGGCACCTGTGCCTCGGAGGAGCCTGGTACTGATGCCACAACCGTTAGCAGATTTATAACAGGACTGAACCTGGCTCCACATGCTGAGGAAATGGGAGCATGATACAAGGCTGGTCATGAGGAGATGGTAGGAACCTCAGGGACCAGCCCAGCATCTACTCAAACTTTCAGAAGGTGGTCTTGGTCCGCTGTGATAAACTATAGAGTAGATAAACTCTGCACAGCAGACATGTCTTTCCTCAATCTCAAATAGCCAAGACAAAGTTACAGCTCTCACCAACACTCACTAACAGCTTGCCCTGCTAACACCATGGACCAAGCTCTCCTGCTCCTTCATGCTCTGGAGATGTGCCCTGCAGTCAGGAGCAGAAGGATTTTCATAGGGACTCAGCAGCAGAGTTAGCATCAGAGGAACCCCACAGTCTCCAGCAGAAGCAGAGGAGCAGGACATAGAGAGGTGCAAAGGTGTAAAGCCCCTGGACAAGTCCTACTGCAAGAGCATTTGGCAAGTACATTTGTTGCATTTGGCACCAGATCAGAAAAGTAAATCCTGCTACAGCTTTGAAGAGAATGCCTCTCTCCTCACCTTGCCACACTATTTCTTTAAGTTATTCTTTCCTATGCTGTCAGAATAGATCCCAGAGCTGGAAAAACTTTATGAAGAGGATGAAGCAGGCCAAAGTGCTTGTTGTGTTCTATAACTTTCTAGAAAATTCTCTAGTCACTGTCAGATGCAGGAGCCTGGGCTTGTTCAACCTTTCATCTGAGTCAGCGCAGCAAGTCTTTACCTTCACTTGCTGGCTGGCATGAAAGAAGAAAAGCTTTTGTACTCTGCTGCAGTCACCGTCACGAAAATCCTGTTGTTGTCAGCAAGAACTAATACAGATGTCGGGAAAGGATGAAATGACTCCATAGGGGAATATTTGTAAAGACCTATTTGGGGCACATCCTGCATTCCTCAAGTACCCACAGGAGCGGCTGTGACTAGCTGGGACAAAATGACTGTACATCCTATCCTGGTTCTCTCTCCCTAGATGTTCATACGTGCGCCAAGTATCACTTGCTGATGGGTATTTTACAAAAAAATAGCCCTTTAGGCAAACTGCTTTGCTTTAGAGAAAGACACTGGAAAACTGCCTATGGGTAATGTACAATTTAAATCCATTAATCAAGCAAAGCCACCGGCATATCTCCACCTAATCATTCCACAGCACTTATTTCTTAGTCTCTCCCATGTTTATATTTAAATATGAAAAATGCAGCAGTCAAAAAATTGTGACTTGATGATGGAAACAAAAAGAAGTCATTAAGCAGCCGGCTCAGAAGTGCACAAAAACTGCATAATGAAGGAGGACTGTGTGTGGAAGCAGGAAAAGTAGGAATTTTAAAAGGCCAGGCATGCTTGGAAGGGAGTGGATGCATGCCAAGCTGGCACATTTTGCCAGTGACAGGAATTGTGCGCCATTGGATTTCACATGGGTGCAGGTGTACAACAGTGCATCAGTAAGAAACAGTAAGCTGTGAAAAGCAACTATCGACAACCCAGACCAGACAGGCTTTGGGAGAGCAAGAAGGTACTTAGGGCAGTTTGGAAGTGCCTGGTTATGAATGTGCTAATGGCCCCCTGCCTGAGCCGGACCTGTCAGAGCACACACGTAGAAGAAAACAGGAAGCAGCACAATACCCAAAAATTTATGGGTTGAACAGAAGTAGAGACCCACAGGTTGCGTTGATGTTGTACCCAAGAGCTGGAAGACTTTAGCAGAATCTTCTTAATACAAAACAGCCTCCTTTGATCTCAAAGAGCTTGACAGACTCCTTTGACAATACAGAGATTAATCCTGAAGGTAGTTGAGCACATTGAACCTAAAATTTAATTTCAAGGAACGTTGAAAAGAGAGTAATTAATTTTACATTTGTTTAACACTGCTGGCACTTCATTATTCCAAGAGTGCTTCATGAAATCCCAGACAATTACTAAAGGCTACTCTTAAAGTGTAATATGTAACAAGAAACAACAGTCAATATAAAGATAAATCTGAAGGCATAAGACAGTCACACACTTATCTGTTAAGAAAACATCGCTCCCATGGCCTCCTTACAAATCCATACCACCTCCTGTGGTTTCTCATAAAAAACACAGGGAGTTGACTTCTTCTGTTAGTTTTCTTTCCTTCCCAGGCTCTCAGAATTTGCTTTTAAATTAAATACAGACTCATGTTTTGAAGTTCATGACAGTGGGCAAATCCTACTCCACAGGAGTGATGCAGCAACAAAAACTGGTCCTGCAAGATGGTGACCTGCCTGTCCGTGCATGGTGAGAGCTGTTCAGCTGCAGTGAAGCCCTGGGTACATACCTGAGACTGTAAGTCAGGGTGACAACACTAGTGGAAGGGTTTGGCTTGTGTGATACAGTTCTTTACCAACTAGAGGCCAGGCTAGGATCACCAATCTACTTACCACAAATCATTGGGAATCAAAAGAAAGAATAGATTGAGGTAACTACAAAGCTAAACTCCATAGAAAACAGTGGTCCAAGAGACAAAAGAGCTAATTTCTGAGTCAGCACATATAACCACAGTCTTTCCTGGCATCTCCATGCACCAGCCTAGTTTATCCCTCACACTGCCTTTCAGAGGGAATGTCCTTCCCCAGCACACTGGCACAGAAACAGGCTCACTTACAGCACCAAACCCATCCACCTGTCCTACACCCTGCAAGGCGTCTCATTGGGAGAATATATTCTATTCTAGGGGTTTATTAGCAAGAAAATGACCAACTATAAGTGTGTTTTCTCCTGAGACATTTCCCTATGGATAAATCCATGTAAGATATCAGTGCCTGCACAGCACCACAGGGCAATCTCACAGCTGCCCTTAGGGCTGCACCAATGCTCTTTTAGAGAAGTAACAAGATCACTTATGCTTACAAGCAGGGCTTAAGAGGCCCTTGAAAAATGAAGTCTATATCATATTAATCAGAGCAAATCTAACATAATAAATAAGAGCTCATGGTAAAAAAAACCCAAACAAACAACAAACTATCTGCTTCTCTACTCAAAGCAAAGGAGGAATCCAGTCAGATTTGTATCACTGCTTCCTTGCTCTATAAATAGCTGCAACTGCCATTCTAAAAATAATCCAGATAAATATTTAAGGCCTACTGCTACTTAACTTACTGTTGTGCTTGCTTGCTGTTGTGTAAATCAGGAAGAGCAGCGATGAGATCCATACATTTACACCAGAATACTTTGCTAAAGTCAGAAGGAAGTACTGAGTTTCCAGCAATTGCAGACAAGTTCCTCCCGTGAACGCTTGGCCATCAGCTGTCTGAGCCTTTCTTCCTCCTGTCCTACAGATTCCTTTGATAACAGTGGGAAAATGAGCATAGGGTTAAGTGCCGAGGAAGATGCCATGCACCTTTTGCCTAATCCATAAACTGAATGCAGGTACCCTTTTAAAAAAAATTCTCTGCTTAATTTTTAAACTTAGCCTGAACAGGGACTGCAAAAGATACTCACTGCCTACAGCAGTTTAAGAGAAAGAAATACCTAGCAGAGTGCTATTTAGCTTGGTACCTATACTCGTCAAATAAAACAGCGATTACCATAAAAATATTGTAAAAATAAGTAGCTATACTTTTCTTTTGTAAGTAATTTTTCTCCCCCGAAAATAACTCAGTATTTTGCCCATGAAATACACTTCAGACTAATGCACTTCTGCAAAAACTGATGGAGATGAACAAAATAGTCTCAAATGGCTTTCCTGTCTAATTTTAACACTAAGAGACCCTTTTAGATCAAACAAAAAGACAATATAATGTACCTGATAATAAATCTCATTGTTTGTGAGGGTACTTACAAAACATGAATAATCTGTATTACTGGAATAAACATTCAACTGAATCTACCAAAACATGTGAAGCTATTTAAAAGGAAACAGAGTAGTCCTCCATTCTGAGTAAACCAAGGAAAAAACAAAACCCCCAAAACTAACCCAACAAAACCAAAACCAACTCAAAATGTGCCTAAGCATGCATAGGTATTGTGTTATTCTGATTACATATGAAAACAACAGATACATATGCTGCCTGTTTTGCTATTTTCCCTTGCTTTTCCAGGAAACCAAATATTAAGTACCTGGCTTACACACCTACTCCAGCAGTTGATCCCACTTCCTCTGACGTTCACCTCCTACGAATGACACAATCCAACACCCACATACCAGCTAAGAAATCAAGAATACCATTGCTTCAACAAACCCCCATGCAGTTAGGGCCAGCTAAAGAAAGATAAAACACCCTGTAACTCTGCAAACAAATTATATCCACTGCTGAGCTGACGTAAGGACGGTGAAGGGAGGGCAAAGGGGGGAAAATGAAAATTAAATAAACCATAGGAAGGATCCTTAGTCATCCAGAGAATGCACTGAGATTTTAACAACACACCTGGAAATTGAAAGTCTCTATTAGCTCTAGCTAGAAAGTAAACAGCAGGCTGCAAACAGGCAATGAGCACCACGTCCTGGGGTGGAACTGGGAACAGAGCATGTTGTCCTCAGCCTGGACTTGCAGATGCTGCCTCCAACACCACTACAGCCAAGGACAGGCAGGGCTTTGGGGAGCACAGAGGAACTCCCTCCCCATCAGTGCCTTATACAGCTGTAGCCTATTCCTGTGGCTGCACAGGTCAACTCAAACATCAGCAGTGAATACTTGGGATTCAGCAGCACAAAGGTGATTTGGTATTACTTCTGACATTGCAGTCAGCCTTTAACCCAGGGCTCCAAAAAACTGAGAGGAAAATGTATGCTGTGGATGTGGCTCTGTACTGCTCCCCTGCCTCCTTCCCAATTACTAAACTAGCAATTGTCAAAATCATGGAGCTTAAGAGCTCTGCATGTTTCATCCCATTCCTGGTACCATCAACATCACTGCCTGTGACAGCCAAGTCTTTCCCTGAGCACTCCCAGCCAAAAGCTGCTCTCACTCAACTCCCCCCAGCTGAAAAGACTTGGGAAGGGCAGAGCTTCCAAAAGACGACCTGCACCTGTAAGCCCCCTTCCCCTTCTCCCCCATTTTGTATTATAGCTGTCAGCAAATAGGAAGGAATATTATCTTCAAGCTCAGAACTGGAGATTTGGCCTAAGCAGCATCACCACCATTTAGGAAATCAAACATACAAACAAGAAGCAAAGAAAATGCTGCATAATTACTCAGAGCCACCCTGAAAGGAGAGCTGTGCCAAACCCATGGAGGCTCTTTTACTGAGGATTTCTTACTGAGGTAGAACACTGCTTAATAGCTGCTGTATTCTGCTTGAGCGAGTATAGTCTCATCGGAAATCAAGCAAAGGTTTCTAATAGTTTTTGACAGAGTGCAGTCCCCTAAAGCTACATTTTCTGTCTGATTCATGCTGACTGACTGTAACCCTACGACAGTTATTGAAAGTTAATTAGCAGTGAAGTGCAAAGAGCTCTAGAAATGGAAATACAAGCAAGAACTGAATGTGGAGTGTCTCCCTTCCCAGAAAAAAATACTGTCAAGATTAACATAATCAAAAATATGGCAAATTGCAAATGTGAAAGGGACTCCTAATGACTTGGCTATGACAGTCCCTGGTTGTGTAGACACACAGCCAAGAGGTAACGTATTTCTAAAGGTTTATCAGGGAAGCACAAACACCAGCATTCCTTTCTCCATCAGATTTGCAAGAGAAAGTGCTTGAAAAGTTACATAGAGACAACACTCAAATTACAGAAAGACAAAGATACAAATCAATTTCTGCTTCCTTTGGAGACTGAAGTTTGTCAGATGTTGCATGCACTATCAAATCCCAACTATTTTTGCCCTTATCCTCCACTTCCTCAGTACTTGCAAGGAAAAATCCACAGTTAAATGCGAGCCCAGCCAGCACCAAGCAGGCGTAGGAGGTGAGGCGAGGAGAGCCGCATCCCTGCACCACCCACTCCCTGCAGATGTAAGCGCTGAGACAAGGTGCGAGGCAGTGGGCAGCACCCTTCAGGTGTTAAAAAAGCCCATCCTGGCACCCCCGGGAACTGGATACAGCATTAAACAATAAAAAATAAAACTGAAAGGAAGCTTCACGCAGAGAAATGGCATTGTTTTAAGAACAAGGAGGGGAACTCATTGTGGCAAAGCAAGGAGTTCGGAAAATCCAAACACAGGGCTCGGTATAAAAATAGACAACAGCGATGCCAGAATGCCTTGGCAAAATTGTGTTTATTGATTTTCATAGAATGGGGGAAAAAACTCCAGCCCTTTCCACCCCTGACTGCTGACTGTGACTCACAAGTGATCTAAAATGACTGCAATGAGCAAGTGGGGACTGAGCTGAGTTGGACCTGTCTTCACAGCACTGCTGCAGGAACGGTGAGACCTGCTCCAGGCTCTTCTTGTGGCAGCCTACGAAATACAGGAAAACTGTGGACGTACACTTCCCTCAGAGCACAGAATAACATTTCATTCGGGGAAGTCCCGGCTGGGCAGAGGGTCTGATTAACGTGTGTCGTTCAGCACCGGGCTAAGCCACCCCTGGTGCCAGCACCCTGGTGACCTGACCTGGCCTTTCCCTGAGGCTGGTGTGTCTAAGGAGGCCGATATTCACTGTCCCGTTCTGCTGGGCTGACTGCCTTGGTTGAGGCTTGGAAGAGTTCATGTCAGCCTTTGGTTTGCAACCAGATTACACCTGGACTGGGCAGCCAGCGGTGTCGGTCACCTGGGCTGACTGGGATCACAATTTAAGGAGTTGCTTGTGCTGAGCTGTTACACTCGAGGGTTTTCCCCATTCTTTCCAAGCGCATCCTCTCAGCCCACGGAACCCCTTAAGGCAGAGACGTATGAGAAGGAAGCCGACGGCGGGGTGTCACCCCCGGGCCGGGCCGTGCTGCTCCCGCAGTGTTCAGGACACTTGGCGGTGGCTGCCCCGGTGGGGGGNTCTCGGCCCCGGCGGCTGCAGCTGCCGCACAACATGGCGCTGCCCGGCGGCCGGGAGTGAGGGCGGCCGCGGTCCTGAGGCACTTCCCCGGCTCCTCCCGTTGTGCCGCGGCAGTCCCGTCCTGTCAGGGCTGTTCCGCGCGGTTCCCGGTGGGGCCCGGCCCGGCAGAGCCCGGACGGACAGAGCGGCTCCCGGTGCACGGAGGGCGGCGCGTCCCTCTCGCACTGTCTGTGTGACTCCCTCTGGCTTTCTCGGGAGCTCGGCTCAGGGGAATTCTGTCCAGAACTCATCTTTTATTGACAGATTTGAGCGCAGTCAAAACCCTAAAGGCTGTAGCAACACGGGGGTCAAGAACCTGCGCCCTCCGTTCCCGAGCCTTGGGCGTCCTCCGGATGCTGCAGCAGACGCTGATGGCTCATAATTCCAAATTTCTTTGCTTGTAATCTCGGAATTGGAAGGTTACCTCACCTGTGTGTCCTCACAGTACTAAACCCACCCCGCCATCTCACAGTTGGGAAGTTCAGTTCAGAAGCATCTTTTCTTGTGGAACATGCTTGTTTCGCTCTACGGAGCTGATGGAATGTTTCAAGCAGATTATTTTTCTCAAGAAAAACGCCTTAAAACTAAGGGGAGAAAGAAAACATTGCTGGTGTTGCATATGGATGACATTGGTTCTGATGGATGGATAGCTTATCCCTACTGGCATTAAATCCTGAGAAACCCTGCAGGGAAGGTGTGGGCACTCTGGGCTGTGTTTTGTCCTTCTAGTAGGGTATTGCCATTTCCTAATACTGGATTGTCTCGGTCTTAGCCCTGGGTAGTGCCCAGCCTCACCTCCTTCCTGCGTCACCTGGCAGCATCAGTGACAAATGAAGCCTTTTGCAACTTCGTCTAATGGCCTTCCTGGAAGTCCTGTCTAAAGGGACAACCAGACCTGCGGTTGTGCTCCCTCCCGCTGGACTTGCCATGGGTGAAAATAAAGCAGATGGTTAATTTTTCCACAATAAAAATCCCCAAATTTCAGGGTTAAACTAATTTAGCGGGATCATGTGTGGACACTAATTCTGGAATGCCGTAATAAACTTATGTAAGAACATACACATAAGTATTTTTCATTGGCTTAATTAAATTGGTTAAAATATAATTAAGCCTAATTTCAGCTTCCTTACAGAGACACAGCAGGTTTTTACCTGCAAACAGTATCTCCTTGTCCGGATTGAGACTGTTTGTACATCCTCATTTTGCTACTCTGAGTGTATGACAGTCTGTTACCAGTTATTACTGAGCTTGGCTTAGACCTACATTTTCTATTCAGTAAGCCAGATGAGTCCCTCTGTTCAGATCTGTAATTATTTCCTTTATTATTCTCTTTAATTATGTTCCTGGAACACTGCAGTAATGCACTGTAGGGTATATTTTACACATGTATATGGATTGGAATGTGTGTTATTCAAAATTTGCTCCATAAATCTTTTAGGTCCATTTCTGCTCAAAAGTGCAATCTTACCTCTGAAGGTCATAGGGGCTCACGAAGGTTAGAACAATTGGAATCCCTAATTCAATGTGAGCTATCAGTGCAGTTCCCCCTTGTAATATGCCATGGCTGGACTATATCAGAAAAAAAAAATGTTTTTAAAAAGAAGAGTTGTGTTATTTAACATTAGAAACATTTACGAAGGAGAGGAGTATGATTTCTGTGATCAGCAGCCATGTCATGTGCCAAATGACTACTTTAATATGTAAGCCTGTTTACCTGCTCAGACTCCCACAGTTGCATTCACCACTGGCAGAAGCAACTCTGGTGGAGTTGCACCCACTCGTGCCAGCAGTGAATTTGGCCCAGAGGCCCTATTCCAGAGCCATCAAAATACTGGTACCAAAGCCAAGCTTTCTGGATTACCTATTTTTTAAAGTATCACCCTAGTCTTTTGGTCGGTTGGTTGGTTGGGTTTTTTTCCCCCCCAAAGATGTTGCAGTATTATTTTGGAGCTTACATTACTTGATGATTAGAAGTCGACTTTTAATTTTCATCTGAATCATACTGAACATGTTTCTCTCAGCATATACAACAATGAAATGGACTAAAATTACACACTTGTATTTGATGCATGCTTAAAAGTAACTTTGTTGTCCTCCTCTCCCAGGTAGAAATTGTAGCTTATTGCAGGAAATGGATGTCATCGAGAAACAGGATGAAAACTGTTACTGCTATGTGCAGAACAGAACCATTCACCTACAGTACCTGTGGTCGACTCTTCAGGTAAGGGGCCATTGGGGGATCATTCTGATGTGCAGTACATTCCACATGAGCTTTTACCAGCAAAGGGTGTAGTCAGTCAGCGAGAGCAGAGCAGCATCTCTGTGTAATTAGCAGTTTGAATGGTGTGTCGGTCAGACCATGATAAAAATGCAGCGTTACGATTCTCCACTTGGGATGCAGTAAGGTTTGGTCTCGGTTAGGAGGATGTCAGCCAGGCTTAGAGTATGATGGTGCCACAGAAACATTAACTTAGGCTCGTGTATTATTTTACTGCACACCTTTGCTGTTGATGGACCACTGTTAACCTCTACAACAAATGCTTTTGCTTATCACCAGATGCCTGTGTACATTTGAGGGCCAAATGCAGTTGTGACACACTCACTGTAGGACACCTGGGCAGTGTAGGAACCAAAGGCTCATTAGATTGTGACTAACGAACAAAGAGCAGTAGCAATGTGTTTCTGTCCTCCTGAGTAACAGAGGGTCATCTCACAAGAAACACACTTAGACACAGTTCAAATCAATATAAAAATCTCTTTTACAGTGGAAGCAGTAACAGCTGAAGGGAACTTCCTGGGAAGCATGTCTCCAGACAAAGGAAGGAAACTGTTTCACTTCATCTCTGTTGAAGGAATTTGCTCTCAGACACAAGGAAGTGAAACATCCCTTTGTTCTGAGGACTGTTTTCCTGAGGAACATGCTGCAGATGTTTTATGAATGGTAGCAGACTTCAGGTGGTAAAACCCTTCATCAGTCACACAAACTTGTCTGGAGCTCATATTTAAAAGCAGGAAGTTCAGACTTTTCCCCAGCAAATTGCATTGCCTCCTCTCCCAGTAGGAGCTTGGTTTATTATCTGTTGCATCCCATCTTAGAAGATGGACAAGATGTTCTACCCGTGATCATTTGTAAATAATGCATCTTTGCATAATGTCAATAGCGAATATTAAACAACTAAGATTGATTTTCATTACCACATGTATGGGTTATATGCCATACAGCTCAGAAAAACAAAAACCCGAAGTGATTCTGAGCTGCTTCTCAGTGTATTCTGTTCTTTGTTTCTAGATAAAAGTTAACAGCAGAGAAAAGTTCAGGTTTGAGCCTCTCTCAGAAAAAAGCAACTGTCGAAATTCAGAAACTGTTTTTGAGTTTGCTGCATGTGCTGTTCAAATCTTCTGGAAGCCAGAGACATGTACAGAAACTTTTGTCAGCATAAAACAATACGGAGAGGATGTTTGTTTCAAAATACAACCCTTCAAAATTGGGCCATACACTGTGAAAGTGAAACGAGAAAGTAAGTACAAAAGCTTTCAGTTTTCATTACAGAGAGCTTGGTATTGCCAGTGCTACTGAATGTGCCACCTCTTCTGTAAGAAGCTTGGAACTTTTCTGTTGATATTTTATTTAATCAGCATTTCGGATTGAATTAGTCTAAAGTCAATTTCTATTTTTTTCCTCCTTTTTTTAGTGCTAGATGGAAAGCTCTTGTTTTTGTTTGTAGCTGGAATTTTTCTATTCCATTTTGCAAACGCCCTCAGCAGGTGAGTACTAGATGCTTTTGACCTTCTTTCCCAAAGCCTGTGCATCTTTGGTCTGTTTGCTAAGCTCAAGAGGCGATGCTTTGAGAAAGTGAAATAAGGAACCGAACATTTAAACCTTCTTCATACCATTTGTGTTTGGACGATCGTGACATACCTTGGAGTGTTGCACTCTGTTAATCATGTAGCTGTGTTGGGGTTTTTGTGTCCAAGCTTCCTGCACTGGGTGACACCAAGACAATCCTCAGTGAGCAAGGGTGTGGGTTCAGAAGAATCCTGTCTCCCTTCTGGAGGCCTGTGAGTTTGGCTGAATGCTCAATAATGCTGCATGTTCCCAACAATGCCTTCCTCGGGGAGGAATACTTAAGCTGATGTCATCCAGGGCCTCTTCTGCCTCCACTTCTGTGCCAGCCTTTCCCCATCACGTTTTGCACAGCTTGTAAGGGAGGATACTTAATTGTTATAGCCAAATATGTGGCCCAGGACTTCAAAGCAAAATGAGTCACCAGATAATTGTCAGGAGGCACCTCTAAAACAAGCAGAGCAGTAACAGGTCTTATAGTGTTAACACTGAATAAGTCAGACTTTATAAATGCGCAGGCTTACAGAAAAAGATTCTGCGTTTGTGGAGGGTTTTTTATATTTTAAATTAAAATAAAACCACTCTTGCAGTACATCCCCATATTGGTACATATAAGGAAATGAAATACTAGAGACTAGGAGGTCAGTGAAATCAGAAATAGTGAGCTTCAAAAAACACCAGCACAGTCTCCTAGCCTGCAACAGACCTTTAATACCTGTTGGGGATTTTTTCCTTGCACAGATCTAATGTCTGAACTGGGCCTGTTAACCATATAACTGCAACTTTAACTTGCAGCTGTGTTAAATTCTTATTGAAGATCACTGCTGTTTTTACAAATCTTGGCATCTTAACCAATTACAAATTACACTTCTCACCATATTCTCTTTTGTTCTCTTTACAGGAGTACCAAGTTCTTTTACCTTTCTGGAATCATACTGGGTGTTCTTGCTCTGCTAGTCTTTGTCCTGTTGACACTTAAAAGGTTTATTCCTAGGGTAAATCTACATTTATTAAACCAAATATTAATAATAATCATCATCATAATATAGGAAGTGAGAGTACAGAGCCCAATTCTGACCTTTTTCTGGTTTTGTGGCTGGGTGACTGCACTGAAATGACTGCAGGACTGCTTGCATCAAATAAATAGACAGAGTTAGATTGGAATCAAGCTCTAGTTATCTTCCTCCTGGGTTTAAACTGAACAGAACACTGTTGATGTATAAGATGTTGATTCTGAAACAGAAATTATTTGTATTGGACTGCAGCTAAGCTTACTTCCAGTCACCAAAGAATTCGTTGCAAGGCAGATGTGAATTTATCCTTTACTTTCACAAAGGCTGTGCATTCCCATAATAGTACTGAGATATGTTAATTGGAAATACACAGGAATAGGCTCATACAATGACACTGGGACATGGTACACAAATAGATGCAGTGGCTCCACTTAGCACTGACCCTGTTTTGTTGTAGCATGCAGAGGATTGTGCAGTGGAACTCTCAGTGCACATCATAAGCCCCGTAGGTCTAAAGAATATCACATCTGCTTTTGCCTGAGAGTTCCTTTCAAAACAGTAGTCCTGGTTCTGATGTGAAGTGGTTTTTTTCAAGTTTTTTTACTTTTCTCCTTTTTTTTTTTTTTTTTTTAATTTTCAGCACAGTACCTTCTGGATCCTAATGAGTGGCTGCTGGATAGCCTCTCTCTATTTTATTTACTGCTTCAAAGAGAATATGCAGTGGTTGTGGTCTGAACACAGAAACTACCTGTTGGGTAAGAAAATTATCAAAAAATGTGCTGAAGATTTTGGTTTAATTTAGTGGTCAGATGAATACCTGCCCATAAAAAAGAGAATTAAGTGACTCCGTCGTGGAGTACATTTTTGTCCCGAGCCATAGCTGTTGAAATATTCCAGAGGTTCCTAATCCACTCAAATGAGCGTTAACTCACATTATATAATGAAAGAGTTTGATGTAGTGGACTAGTGTAGTTTTAAAAGCAGATTTTTCCTGTAGTACTTTTTCATTGATTTGCCATTATGTACTTTGCCTGTAAGAGCAACAAGGCAGCTCCTTTTGTTTTTACTTGGCTGGATCTGGGAACTGGGTGCATAAATTGCCAACTGGAGGTGGCTGATGGATCCTGCACCTGCCTCAACATTGTCACATGAGGTGAATTCATGTGCAAGTCACAGCATTAGCTAAAATCATAGTGATCATAGACCACCTCATGCACTCTGCACACTTTTGAAATACAAAGCACATAAACCATAATGCAGAGATCTGTAAGGCAACACCGAGAATCACCTGACCATACTGCACAGCAGGTGCAAGCTTTGTGAAGCAAACCAATGAAGTTTATGGGGCAGTTTGCATCTTTTTCTTCCTGTCCCTTTGTGTTCCTGCAGGGTATTTCCTGGCTGTTGGGATTGCCAGCTTTGCCACTTGCTATCACCATGGGCCGCTCACCTCTGAACTCAGCATAACCTTGTTCTCGTGGACACTACAATTAACAGCCTTTGTCTTGATTTACTGTGGTGTCACCATACCTCAAGTTGCATATGCAGTGATAGCAGCCAGCCTCTGCTCCAAAGGCCTGGGTTACCCTCTTGGTGCTGTTTGTCACATAGCCAGGTTTGTATCTCTTTGTGAATATCCAGGTCCCGGGATCACCTGGAAATATTGGAGGCTGATAATGAAAATACCTGTACACATCAGTAATGACTTAGGAATTTCTAGTACTTGTTCATATTTTTGCCAAACATAAAACGGCAATTGAAAAAGCCCAGAGACAAAGGCAGTTTTGAGCACAAGTTTTGTTCTATGGATAATGGACAAATGTGACTGTGCTCTTAAGGACAAATATAGCGCCTTCTAGTCTGCAGCATATGGTAACCAGAACATTTCTGTTTGGTTGATTAAGGTACCTTGGCTTCGTGTGTAGTGAGAGAATCTGCAGGTAACTCATATGGAATATTACAGGATAAAACAGTGCACCATCACTGAGGAAGCAGCTCTTCAAAAGTGACAGTCCTTGTAGGTTTGAATTCAGAGACTAAAATCACATGTCCACAAAAATAACTCCACTAATTTTAGTTTTCCAAGGTTACATACCTTCCTTTGATTCATGGAAGCAGTCTGTTAGAACTCTCCTGTATTCCTGGAGCTCCATAGTGGCATTTGGAATGGGAACTGCTTGCCAGGGTAGACCTTAGTTTGCCAAGGATTTTCACTAGTAATGTGGGAACAACATGTTTACTCATCCTTGGATTTGAAACATGTTTTATCACAAGTGCAACACTCAAATGAAGATTCTAAAGAGCCCTGCCAATTTACACCTGTTTTTTACCTTCAGTGATGGCATCCGGGTTCAGTGTTGTTAGTACAGACTGCTCCATAGCTGTGGACTCTGCTGAACCACAGAGAATTAGGAAGAGGCAAAGGCTAGAACTGGCATAAGCAAAATAATAAAACCCAAATGATTTGGTTTTTAAATGATAAACCCCAAATGATTTGGTTTTTAGTTTTTTCCACATTGTTTACTTTTGAAGAACATACTTGCTTTGCTTTTATGTTCTTTTTTACATGTTGAATTGTGGACTGAGCTGAAGCTTTTTTATTTTAGGAAGAATTTATCATTTGTTGTAAACCAGTTTTTGCTAGCAGCTGAGAAGCACCAGCTGTTCCAAAAGCAACATCAATACTTACCTGACGTAAGCAGGTTCAGCACACTCTGAAATCAGTATGATGTGCCACAAGTCACAGAACATACCTGTTTTACCCTGAAACCCTGTAGTTTATTCTTCATGTGGTTTTCTTTTTTTTGGTTTTCATGAACTGGTGCTTCTATAAAGAAATACAACTCTGCAAATCTCTCTTAAGAGAATGATAACTCTGGTCCATAGCACCAAATAGTGAGGCCATGATGACAGATACACCGTTCAGAATAGCAAATAGCTTAGAATCTTGCATTATTTCTTGTAAAGAGCAGTGGATCTCACTGAGCCAGCAAGACCCTTACTATTTGACCTGAAAATTCTTTCTTTCTTGGTTTAGAGAAAAGTAAGGAGGAAAGTTAAAAGCTGCTGTTAGAGCAGGTGTTTTTATGCAGAGCTGAAATTCTTACGGGCATCCAGCCCTTGCTTATCTTAACTCATCACAACATTTAAATTGAAAGCAGTCAACAGAAGGGAACGAAACATGGCACACTTTTTAATTTATATCTAATTATATTATACATCGCTACACAGCAGCTAAAAAAACATCAGATTGTAAACATTTTGGCCTCAGACTACTCAGTTTTGTAATTTAAAGCAAGATTTAAGAGAAGTGATCTAGTAAACAACACGAACATAACAGGCTTAGAGCATTGCTTGTCTTTGAAGTGACATATGCAGACTGGGTTTTGATTCAGCCCATGCCTCTGCACAGACACATTTTGCATTTTGCACCTAAAAATGGCTAAGCTAGCAGCCATCTATTTAATTCTGTGAGATTGTAGTCCATGCATACACAATAAGGACCTGATCCAAAGCTCATCTGACGTTCATTAAATATAATTATGTGAAATTTTACAGACTGAGGGTAAACAGAGTAGCAAACATTACTTGCCTTGTCCTCAAATGGAAAAATACAGCTTGTCCTCTTAAAAGGACAGAAGTGCTTAATGTATAGCAGGTACTAGAGAAAAAGGGCGTATCACAAGAATGTGCCAGAGGACTTCAGAAATACCAGTATTTTTCATTACATTCCAGAAAAATGAAGACTTGCTTTAAATCAAAAAAGTTAGTGTTTAAATACCTTACTGAAGAGGAGTATCGAGAACAAGGTGAAACTGAAACTCTCAGAGCTCTGGAGGAGCTGCGTTCATTCTGCAGGAGCCCCGACTTCCCGTCATGGGTGGCTGTATCCCGACTCCAGTTCCCACACAGGTAAGAAAACCTGGCTCCTCTGGAACAGGAAACACAAATGCTGTTTCACGACCTAAATGCCACTTCGGGCACTGTTCCAGGTGTGTTTATCTTGCATAGCCCACTCAAGAACACACCCACACCTCTCGGGGGTATTATTGCTGGTGGTATTAAACTCCCTGTTTGTTCCTCCCTGACCATAAATTACTCTTGACTGTTTGCAGACAGTTACAGCTAAATCATGGCCATAAAAGATAAGAGGTTTCATTGAGTGCCTCTGTAAGATCCCACAGTGACCCTGGTGGCTCTCTAACCAGGGAAATGGCCCTCCTTCAGGTTTTAGAGAAGTGCACTTTTTCATGGTGTAAAACTGGGGCAGGCTGAAGATACATACCCAAATATTACCTATATTAAGCTCTCCAGCTGCAAACCTGCAAAGTCAGGGAGTCCTATTACTTGAAATACCACTGTCTGAGACTTAAGAATACACAGAAAGAAATCAATGCCTGCACCTAGCACGTGAAAGAGGTAGAAAAGCTATGCCATGTATAACTTAAGAGACAAACTTAACACAAATGTAGGTCAGGAAGGGTCAGAAAAAGCCAGAAAGCCTTGCAGAATATAAAATTAATCATTATTAGTGTATTCTCATCAATTCCAAAACTTTCAAGGTACCAGAAGCAGAGTCTCACATATTAGCCGCCAGCCACTAAGACTTAGTCTTTGCCACAGGACCAAGTGTCACAATTTTAAGGGAGCCCCAGTCACACCGGAATTTAACCAGGAACAAGTTAAAACCGGTTTCATAACCTTCATCTTCCTTGGATGAGCATGCAGACAGCCTCTCTGCCAGCTTTTGTAGATTTACAGTTAAACAATCTTCCTAAGCTGCTTGATTCTCTTGCATGAGGGAAGAGATGAAGTGAAAGCTCACTGCAGTATTGTCCAACCAAATAGCGCCAAATGCACAGAACAACTGAGACACCTGTATTTTATGGACATCACTTTGTTAATTCTTATAAACTGTTCACTAGATAGGAATACAAAAATAAAAAGAACTAGCATATTTGAAGTCGAGTACCCCTTCAAGCTCCCATTAAGCATCACAGTAGTTCATCACAAGGCAAACCCGTAAAACGCAGCCAGCCTAGTGCTGTTCCCCATTTAGGCTAACAGAGCTTCCAAGAACAGCGAGGTGACAACGTTCATCTCACAGAAATGTGAAACCTAAAATGTAAATTATTGATCAGTTTACCAGAACTCCAGAGTGTAGCTGCATTTCCTCTTTCATACATTTCTCTGATGCTGTCGACACTTACCCAGGTGTCAGAACTGCCATCTGTTTCCACGCTTGTCAGAAGCCTCCAGCTCCATTCTCTCTCTTCAGTGGAGTTGTCCACTGAAAGCAAGATTTGTGGCAAACTGAAATGTAGGGACAGTGCTAAGTTCATGCTTTGTTCCGCCAGACCTCCAGTTCGGCATTTACTTGGAACAGCTGCAGAATTCCCAACCTGCAGCTCCAGGTTCACCAAAAGCAGAAATTCTTTGGAAAGACTTGAGCTCAGCTTGCCTACAGTGTGCACACAGCACCAGGAGCAAGGGGATTGCACAGCAATATAGGAATGCAGAGTTCTTGTGATTTTTCATTAGCAGTATCAATTTGATTTCTTAGAGCTTTTGTCTCAAAGATGCTACAGCTTTAATTTATTTTCAGAAGCTAAAGTGCATATGCTTACTCTGGATTATCTCATGAGTACTGACAAGACGTGAAAATGAAGTTAGATCTTCTTGCTTAGTCACAAGGCCCTGCAGATGGCCTCCAGAAGAGCAAAAGTTACTTCTACAGAAAACACTGAAAAGATGGGACAGGAAAATCAAACTTCGGGGTTGTTCCAACTGCCCCTCACCCACGCTGCCTGTGGGCATGTCCTTATAACATCCCTGCTTAAACAGCACAATCCCCAGCATTTAAAGTATTGTTTTTTCAAATTTCTCAGCTGATCACTTCTCCCTTTAAAAATTTGGCAGGTTTGCAGGTTTTATTCTGGGATCTCCCCACGTCTCACCTGCAGAAGCAAAGGCACATGATGAGGAATATGGCATTGGGAGCTCCTTCCTGGAAGAGCAGCTCTTTGAGACAAGGGCACAGTCTGAGCAAGATGATCCAGCCAATGCCATACATGAAGACGATGAGGAGGATGAAGATGAAACTCATAGACGAATTTCTTTTCCATATGCTACTGAGTTGCTCTGAGCTTTGGGAAATAACAAAAAAAAAAAGGGAAAACACACTTGGTCCTAGGAAAGAAGGATGCAGACTGAGAATGCACATTTGGCCATTTTTTGTGGTTGCTTGTGAACAAACAAGGATTTTTGAAAAAACTGTTTCCCATATCACTGATGTTATGGGATTAGAGCAACAGAAGGAAACTACAGGGGCAGTTCAAGTGAAGAGGAATCTCTACTGGTATTTTAACTGGCGAAGCGAACATTGTGTATTTCCAAGGAAAGCACTGGCAGCAGCCTGTCCCACCAGAATGCCTTGTTTTACCACAGATACTACCTCCAGGAAGGGCCCTTTCCATTGTCAAGTCCTCTGTGCTGAGCACTAGAGGGAGGAGAAGCCATTTTTAATACTCCTTTTACTAAGTACCCTAAGTGTGAACACTTTTAATAATGCTGTTAGAGCACTGATAAACTGTATTGTTTGTGAGACTTTTCATTGCAAGGTAATGCAGTTGAATGAGGTTTGGGCTTGCTGTCTGCTAACTGCACTCTGCAGCTCCACTTTTAAGCTCCCCTTAGTCCTCAGAACCCTGCCTGACTTTTCACCCTCTGCCTGTGCTGTTCTTGGTCTCTGCTCTAGTTATACTGCTGTCCATTCCAAGCCTCACAACGGCCCAGAAAATACCACAAAGGCTAAGGCTGCTTCAGCTGCTTTGAGAAGCTGCTGTCAGCAGGGCCAGAGTGCTGCCATGACCATGTAATTGGGAATGCAGATAACTCACAAGGAGCTGCACTGGCCCCAAGAGTACTCAACTGTTTGCTCATTCAGTAAGAAGCAGGCAGTAATTCCAGGCAAAATGAGGGAGGATACCTGGCTCCTACTTCCCCTTCAGCCCTCTGTGGGACTTGGCACAAGACGTGTGTGGGGAGGAAAAGACACAACTGGGAGAGAGGGTTAGGCAGTCAAATGTCTTCTAGTCCTAGGTTAGGGAGTAAGTGTGTACCCTCAGCTCATCCACCTGCAGAGGTCATTTCCTCCTTTTGTTCTTCAGACTATCCCTGTATTTTCCCATTCTTACCTTGTTGTTTACTGTCTTCCAAACTGCAGAAAACAAAAGACTATCTATCAGTTCTGNTGTTGAAAAAACAGGAAAGCTCATTATCTCTGATGGTTTGAGAGAAGAGTGGAAACTCCTCCCAGTACAATTATCATAGCAGATGAAATTTGATGTACTTTGTCTGTTGCCATTGTGAAAATGGAGTCCTTAAAGTTATTAGAGATTAGTCAAAGGATACTTGAAGAGTGCTAAATGTTTTTTGCATGTAAGTACACAGGTGTTCTCCAGTGCACTTCACAGGTAGCCAAGAACTCCCCTCCATGCCATATGAGGCCAAGGGGAAGAATCATTTGTTTGAGATTAAAGACACAGTTTTCTGGATGTCCTCTCTTTACTGAGGTAGTGATGATTTCCCCTCAATAATATGAAAGTACATAAGTACATATTTGTATGATATAAGTACATGATATGTTTTTATATACAATAGCCCAGATTATTCATTAAGGCAGTGTTTTATCTAAGCAATATGTCACGTAAATGGAAGAGCTCCCCCAGTTCTGGCAATTACATGTTTTCAGACACTGTCCCTGTTTCTAAATTATTTAGAGCAATACTAGGTACATCTACTTGAAAAAGGGAAAAAAGAAAAATAAATAAAAATCCATCATGTTTTATGTAGTTGTGAGATCCATCATTTGGCAGGAATGTGTAAAATAGTATCCAAAGTAGAGCAGGAAACTACTAAATGCACATGCAAGACAGAAGTGCAGCCACAAGAGAAAGATGATGGCTATTTCAGTGGATAGCTTAAAAATCCCCCCGAGCTTGTTCCAGCACTGGAAGCATTTTATAAACAAAACTCACCAAATCCAGCTGCTATCACTGGAGCCCTTTGCCAACAGTGAGTTCAGTTGCACAGAGCTCCTGTGCTATGTGGAGATGACACAGGCTTACTGAAACACAATTGTTAAATACTGTCCAGTGTTCAGCCAGTTCTGGAAACAGAGCCTAGATGTTAATCCATGGCCCCAGCTGTTACANGATACTACCTCCAGGAAGGGCCCTTTCCATTGTCAAGTCCTCTGTGCTGAGCACTAGAGGGAGGAGAAGCCATTTTTAATACTCCTTTTACTAAGTACCCTAAGTGTGAACATTTTTAATAATGCTGTTAGAGCACTGATAAACTGTATTGTTTGTGAGACTTTTCATTGCAAGGTAATGCAGTTGAATGAGGTTTGGGCTTGCTGTCTGCTAACTGCACTCTGCAGCTCCACTTTTAAGCTCCCCTTAGTCCTCAGAACCCTGCCTGACTTTTCACCCTCTGCCTGTGCTGTTCTTGGTCTCTGCTCTAGTTATACTGCTGTCCATTCCAGGCCTCACAACGGCCCAGAAAATACCACAAAGGCTAAGGCTGCTTCAGCTGCTTTGAGAAGCTGCTGTCAGCAGGGCCAGAGTGCTGCCATGACCATGTAATTGGGAATGCAGATAACTCACAAGGAGCTGCACTGGCCCCAAGAGTACTCAACTGTTTGCTCATTCAGTAAGAAGCAGGCAGTAATTCCAGGCAAAATGAGGGAGGATACCTGGCTCCTACTTCCCCTTCAGCCCTCTGTGGGACTTGGCACAGGAGGTGTGTGGGGAGGAAAAGACACAACTGGGAGAGAGGGTTAGGCAGTCAAATGTCTTCTAGTCCTAGGTTAGGGAGTAAGTGTGTACCCTCAGCTCATCCACCTGCAGAGGTCATTTCCTCCTTTTGTTCTTCAGACTATCCCTGTATTTTCCCATTCTTACCTTGTTGTTTACTGTCTTCCAAACTGCAGAAAACAAAAGACTATCTATCAGTTCTGTCACTTTCTGTTCTTACAAACCCACCAGGCTCCAGAAAGGGATGTCAGGCTGGGATACATTTGCTTTAGAAGGGGTACCTGTTCTGTGACATTCCTAGTGATGCAGTGTGACTTCAGCTGTCCTGCGTTCTCGTCCACCACTGCACAAGGAAGAAAATCTCTTACCTTGAGCAGTGCCAAGATGTGCAGCCGTACCATATTCCAAGAGCTCCTCGGTGTAACACAGGACTCAAAGGTGGTGCTCAGAAGCCTTACTTACATGGTTCTTCCTCCTTTATATTGCTTCCACTTGCTTCACTTTAAAAGGAACACTTCCATTTTACAGTAAAGAGACACTTAACACACTTTAGTTCCATCAATTTATAAAGTACACACACAGAACCTATGGCATGTTTAGTAGAGAGAAGCCCTGTCAAGCAGTTGATCCATAATACAGTGGCTGTTAAATCCACAACGTTCAAAAACAGAGCAGGAGTTCTGTTCAGGAAGGGCACTAGCAGCAACACTCACCCCTAAGAGAAGCTGCTGCTACCAAATCCACAACTAAACTGCCACTCACACTCTGGAAGTCAGGCTTGGATGGGGGGCTCTGGCACTAGCAATAAGCTGTTGAAAACACAGAGGAAAGCTCATTATCTCTGATGGTTTGAGAGAAGAGTGGAAACTCCTCCCAGTTCAATTATCATAGCAGACGAAATTTGATGTACTTTACCTTTGTCTGTCACCATTGTGAAAATGGAGTCCTTAAAATTATTAGAGATTAGTCAAAGGATACTTGAAGAGTGCTAAATGTTTTTTGCATGTAAGTACACAGGTGTTCTCCAGTGCACTTCACAGGTAGCCAAGAACTCCCCTCCATGCCATATGAGGCCAAGGGGAAGAATCATTTGTTTGAGATTAAAGACACAGTTTTCTGGATGTCCTCTCTTTACTGAGGTAGTGATGATTTCCCCCTCAATAATATGAAAGTACATAAGTACATATTTGTATGATATAAGTACATGATATGTTTTTATATACAATAGCCCAGATTATTCATTAAGGCAGTGTTTTATCTAAGCAATATGTCACGTAAATGGAAGAGCTCCCCCAGTTCTGGCAATTACATGTTTTCAGACACTGTCCCTGTTTCTAAATTATTTAGAGCAATACTAGGTACATCTACTTGAAAAAGGGAAAAAAGAAAAATAAATAAAAATCCATCATGTTTTATGTAGTTGTGAGATCCATCATTTGGCAGGAATGTGTAAAATAGTATCCAAAGTAGAGCAGGAAACTACTAAATGCACATGCAAGACAGAAGTGCAGCCACAAGAGAAAGATGATGGCTATTTCAGTGGATAGCTTAAAAATCCCCCCGAGCTTGTTCCAGCACTGGAAGCATTTTATAAACAAAACTCACCAAATCCAGCTGCTATCACTGGAGCCCTTTGCCAACAGTGAGTTCAGTTGCACAGAGCTCCTGTGCTATGTGGAGATGACACAGGCTTACTGAAACACAATTGTTAAATACTGTCCAGTGTTCAGCCAGTTCTGGAAACAGAGCCTAGATGTTAATCCATGGCCCCAGCTGTTACAAAAGCCATTCTTCCTTAACCAAGGATGCTACAATTATCTTCTGTTTCATGGTGTTTACATTGCTGTCCTGCACACTTACACACAGTTTACGATGCACACTGGTGGGCACCCTTTACATTCCTATACCCCACAGCAGGGAACTGGTGGCTACAGTCACATTTTATTGTGAAGCACTGCTTTAACACAGTAGTTCCCAGGCTCTTGGTTCAGTATCCTCCAGTGACCTCAGTAAAAGGTCATCGTGGGACTATTTTCAGTTCAGGTGCTTATGTTCACTGCTGCCACTGTACTGTGAGCAAATGAAATAAAAGTTCAGGTTGATACTATTAAATACATTATGGATATTTTATATTTCTTACCACAGTTTTTACAGTTTCACAAATATCAAAATCCAGATGTACATGTCCATTTTGCAACATAGAATGAATGACTATACAATTCCAAAAAGAGCAGGCATTTCAAATACACAATTCTGAAGTGTAAACACAGTGTACAAGCTCTTCACTTCACAATCCAGGTGCTATGCAGTAGCAGCTGAGGTAACACCATACAGCAGGAACTCAACAAATGGTTGGTTAGCCTCAAGATGATTTTTAGCATCCTTCTGTCCTGTCACCTGTTCAGTCTTTAGTTCTCCCCGAAGTTATACAGACATACAATAAATACATTTCAATTTTAAAGGACACTTAAGACAAGTCATGAGGATTTACGTGAGTACAGTACATTTAAGTTCAAGTGCAAAAAAAGTAACTAGTGGCTAGTCATTGATGTTTCTTTTTATTGTCTATGGTGTTGGTCCCAGGCACTGCCAGAACGTGGGTTGTTCTAAAAGCACAGCTAAAGCACAGCTATGGGACACCCCTTCACTCCAGCTAACTAGATGTCAGAGTGGGTGAACCTGCACACCCCCTTTCCTGCTCAGCAGCTGCCATCTTCCTCTCCCTAACCCTGAGTTCCTGTTGGCCTTGCCTCTGGCTCACATTCCCACAGCACACACCTTCCTTCCCTATGGAAGGCTGACACCACACACCAAGGAGGGCTAGGCAATGCTCCCTCAGTCCTGTGGGAGCCAAGGGCTCAGAATCTCCCAGGAACAAGCTGTTAATCTAAGAAAATGGGCCAAAACACTATCCTGACTAAACCCCCCCCTCCTCCCTGAGCCCAAGGATTTTCCTCCAGCAGCAATTCTCACTATGCACCAGCACATGAGCTGGCTGCAGTTAGTACTTAGAAGCATAACAAAACATAATCCATAGTTCTCCAGTGTCTTGACATTGGGCAAAGTAACTTCCTAAACATTCCGCCATTGAGTTACCTTTGCTTCCTCCTGAGGAATCTACTTGATTACTGCATCAACTACTTTGCCCCTATAGTCCTAAACATTTTAGGTGAGTCCTCCTTACCACCCCCCACACCTTCCCTAGGCACTTAAAGCTTATTGTTTTCCTTAATAAATAACCAAAGTAACTAGACTGCATTAAATAAACCCTTGTACAGATGATTAAATAAAACCCCCAAAAAACCATGTGCCCACTGAAACCCTTGATCAATCTCAGGCTGTGCAATCTTGATCAAAGATTCTTGCCTCAACACAACATCAAACCTAAAATTACCCTAACACACACAACCTATGCCCCACTGCAGGGCTGCAAGTGCGGAGGGTAACTTCTTCAGAAGCCTTCCTCCAGCTTTTAAAGTGTTTCACTAAAACACCAGTTCAAAACCTTTCTTTTGCAGAACTAAACCATTATCTCAAACAAGAGAACGTCAACTTCAAAAACATATTCTTTGAATATGTGGTTTACCTATTCCGTCACCATAACATTAAGATACGCTTCCTAAAGCTACTCTGTTTCTGAGAAATCTTTCCAGAGACAATTTCATGACATTCCTATATTTATTGGACCTAGTATTTTCTAATAGACTATTCAGGAAAACTCAGTTTCTCTCTCAAAAAGTCTCTTCATTTTGATTTAGGAACAAATTCAAAGAAAAAAATTACCCAACCAAGACACCTTGTGCCTCAATAAGCGACGAGTGAACTCCTTTTTTTCCACAGATTGCAAAGAAATCTCTTAGCACTTGACTGAGGTTTAGCAAAGCAGCCAAGAATTCTTCCTACCATTATATCTGGCCACATCACTTCCCTCAAGAATTCCGAACTTTCAGCTTCCCTGCTCATGTTGCTCTGTGTAGTCATATGAGTAGTATTCTTTATACAGTTAAAAAAGCTTGCACTGCATCACATTATGATTGTTAAGATGAAGGAAGTCCTACTTTTGAGCTCCTACTCCAGCGTTTCCCAGGTGAGAAGCGGAATTCCATGCACTGGATTTGATAAGATGAGTGCGTTTCAGGGCCCTGCAGCAGCAGGCTGAGCATCATGATCCGGCACAACACTGTTGCCATTTACTTGGGAATCTGATGTTGCTGCGGGTGTTGGTGCTGAACAATTTCTGGATTGCCCAGAATCTGTCAGATTTTGGGGTTGTCTTGCTGAGCTGGCTGATGAAGCACTGCAATTCTCATTGATTTTCTAAAGAAAGGGGAAAGGATTGTGGAAAAAGTCAACATAAACACTGAGGATACTGTCCCCACTGACACCCCCAGATGCATTCAGGCACTGCTGGAAACTCACACGGCACTTACTTTGAATGCCCGCAACATAACAAACCAAACTTAAAGTAGCAAAGCAAAAGTTGCACATTTAAATCCAGATGACACTAAAAGCAAGCAGACGGTAGCTTACCTTCCATCTCTTTTCCTAACTGCACTTTCCCAAGAAGCATGCAAAAAACAAACTTGTTGTGTTTCAAGGGGAAAAAAAACAATTAACTGGACTTAAAACTGTTTAGACAAGATCATTCTTTTGACCGAGCAAGTCTATAACTTTTTCTCATGCTTCTTAAGTACAGCTTTTCTCAATAGGTGTCCCCCCCGCCAAGATACTGCTTAGACTTTCTGACTGACAGAATTTTTGCAGTACTGATGTACAGTTCCATCCAGTCTCCTCCAAGGGACCTCACCAGGGAACATGAGAGCACATCTGAACACTGGTTACATTCCTCAGGGCTGAAACAGCAAGTGTTCATTCTAATACATTTCATTAAAAGGTGACACACTACCTATGATTATTTGTTTTGCATTGAAGCATAGAGAATATGGCAAGTTTGTCTGAAGGAGACCAAGCAAGCAGAAGCAAAATCAATCCAAAATCCTAATGAAATCAGAAGGAATATTTTTTGTGACTAATTCTCTGTGCACTGACTCTACTACCAAGTGATCTATTTTCATTTTAAGGAAGCTATTTAACAAATTTGATAGGAGAGCCTGGCAGCCTTTTCACAGTTTCAGTATTTTAATATCATCAGCCTAAAATAAAAAAATGAGCACAAAACCTGAAATACTTGGGTGCAAGTTTGTCATCTTGGGGCACTGAAACAAGGCTAACAGATTTTTGATAATAGTGGTAATGAACCAAATGATACAATGTGGTGCACTGAATTTTGGCACACCAACAAGAACTATTTTTGTAGTAGTTTTATTTTGCAGAATAATGAAGAGATTTGCCATAGAGAACAGGCACTAAAGTCCTTCTGGCTTCTTCACAATTCTCAGGGAAGCAGCTGGGTGATGTCCAGCAGTGTTGGAAAAATCACTTTCAGTGTTCAGTGTTGGAAAAATCACCAAATACCTGCAAATATTATTTTCCTGCCATGTTCATTGCCCAAGTTCTATGTGACTTCTTTTCTCTGGTTCAACAAAGGACAGCTTAGACTAACCAAAGCCCTGAGGACATTTGCAGCGGGCAACAGCAATTTATCTGGGCAAATTATTTTGATGTCAGAGCCCTTGTGATATCCTCAGTGCCACTATTAAAAACCCCACATCCTTTGACTGTGGGAAGGTCAAAATGGAAGCAAAACCTACCCAACCTAAAGCACACATGCCTGTAACATATTTTCAAGGATAAAGTCAGGCAAGAAAGGCAGGAGATTGCTGACCAGGTGAAATTCCTACACACTCTGCTTTGCTGATTCACACTTGCATCCCAAATTACCCATTTCTAAAGACAGCAATTGTGGAAAAAGCATTTCTGTGTTCACGCCTACGGGATGCACAAGGAGGTACCTCACCCACTCCTTGCAGACAGGTAAACACAGTGGCTTTGACACTGACCATGCTGTTGGAGAGCAAACAGTGACAGCACTTCCCTACTTTGCTTAGGAGTGTCCGTCAGCACCAGTCTGAAAGGCACAGCCAAAGCATTGCAAGTTCAAGATCCAAGCCCATCCCACCACTGATGAAGGCATTACAAGCAATTCTGGGGGAGACTGGACAGAAGGTTGTAAAGTAAGCACCAGCCATCTGACATTTTAAGTGGCTCTTAGATGGCTCTTATCTGGTGTAACACTAGATTAAAAGAAGAGATTAACTTCATTTGACATGAAGGCTCTGTATTCCATCACTAGTTGTCTGGAACACCTATTTCTGCAACCATGCAGATGTCTGATAGCATCACCCAAGGAAACAAAACTAAATAAAAATCATTATACAGTCTGTTCAGCAGCTGTGCATCTTCATGTTCAATTATCACCCTGTAAATTTTGCAAAATGCATAACCCACACGTTCCAGCTGTAATATGAAAAGAAATGTAAGTTTTAAAGGAATTCAAGTACATATATCTGAGTCCAAAAAACAGAGTCTCTTTCTATGTTTCTTCCCTTCTTCCCATCTTCAGGAAGATAATACTACTTACAAAAATAGTTATTTCTCCTGTAGTATACATAGAAAATAATTCTATTTCATGCAGTGTTTTAACTACTGTGTCACAAGTCCAGCTTTAGTACAAGCTGACAGAAAATAGCTGCCAGGTAATAACAGATTTACACAGCTATAAAGGCTTTCAAGTATCTGAAGTACGTAAAAAGTTTCTGCACATTAGAAGATTACCTGCAAAGGCTGATTCTCAGGAGCTGGATTGGTTTTGGACAGTTTAACCATCTCTTTTATCTGGTAAACAGCATAAGCTAAGGTGACCCATGGAGAAGAGCTGATGCCCCAGGCTGGCTTATTTACATCCTCCTGCTCTTCTTGGTGTTTAGTTTTCTTTAGAGGGAGTCTGGGCTCAGTCCGAGGCATGATATCTTCCGACTGCTGTTGTACAAGGTCAATAGTTGCTATGGGAACAGGACTGGAAGGCACTGGGATCCTTTCTGCCAGCATTGTCTTTTCTGAAGTTTAAAACAAAAGAATAATTTGTAACGTCAACAGGCTTAAAAAAAAAAACAACCCTGATGCAGACAATGCACATGAAGTGTTTCTTGCTTTCATACTATGGTTATCACTGCCCCAAAAGCCACTGCATAAGGGATGTCAGATGTCTGCATCCATGGGAGGGCTGAGGAGGGTGAAACAGTCCATTTGTTCCCAGCTAGCCATTAGAAATTCATATTTTCACATTACATGGAAGAAGTAATTGTCATGTTATATGCAAACTGAAAATCAGTCTTTTAGACTTGTAGCAAACTTCCTTCTCTGCATGAGGCCTGCATCTCACAACTTACTCATACTCATAACTGAACACTGGCTTCAAACAGGGAGCCAGTGAAGTCTCATGGCCTACAGCACCATCTTACATCCTAAAAATTCTAAACCTACTGATCTGAATGAAAGAAGTTGTTCTGCATCTTCACCACCCTTTTTGTTAAGGAAATAACCATCCCTTTATAGTTACTGTGGAGTTACACAGTTAGTGAGACAAGAACAAGGATAGTGACACACTGGAGGAGACAGAGTATCTGACAAAGGATTTCAGGTAAAGGAAGAAATCCTCCCAAGAGACCTTTACATCCAAGGCTTTCCAATAAACTGTAATAGTTTTCACAACTGTCTTGAAATGTCATCCTTAAAACAACTGTGCTGACCCAACACAGTAAGCCTTACTTACAGCCTTGCAGAACCAAACTATTTATGTACATATATATAAAAAGTCATTAAACAGATTGTTAGAAACTGAGGGATATTTTCAGTAATAGCTGCATGCTTTCTGTGAATAACACATTACGTAAAGTTCGAAAAAATATTTTTCCAAATAAAGATATTTTACCAATTAAAAAGACTTTTTTTCCCAAATTATAAAATTGTATTTGGTTTACAAACTCCTGGATATTTTAAGCAAGAGCTTGGTGTTTTTCAGGAGCAAAAAATGAAGAGACTAATCCTCCACACTTGACCACATGCTTCATTTTACTCATCCAACTGGTTTCCTTGTAAGCAGCCTAATTACTGTTGTGCTTAAAATTAACTCACACACACTGTTCAGACAAGTAGTGCGTATTAAATGAAACCCAAAGGCAGAAACAAACAGAATAAGGCCACTATGAACACCTTGGTCTTTTGTAGATTCACGTGTAATTAACTGAATGCTGATGGGAAAATGAAGCAGCAAACACTTTTCTTGCTTCCCATGTTTTTCCATTATATCTTGAACACAGGTGAAGGAAACAATGGCAAATTAAATATTTGAACACATCAGTACAGGAAACTTGTGAACTAGTCAAGGGCAGTTACTAATTACTAAAGCTCATACTGGATGGTAACATTTGGGTAAAAAGCAGATCAAAAATTCATGGCTTTTCAGAATTTCCCAGTGTTTTATTGTCTTTGTAAGAATGCGATTTATGCTAAATCCTTAACTTTGCACCAACTATTTTATTTCTAGTTAGCATTTGTATTAATAAAGGTAGAGATGAAAAAGTTCAAGTTTCACCATGGTGGAGATATTTCAGGTTCAAAAAAAAACCTATAAAAAATTTGTCCCCTCTAAAAGCCAACAGTTTCTGGCAGGTGGCTTTGACTTGTGGAAATGCGATGACAAAGTGGGATCGAGGTGACCTTAAAGAACTGATGCAATTGAAATGACTCACTGCAGCTGTAAAGACTAACTTATGGGATTCCCAGAACTGAGAGGACACACAGGCAGCAAAACCATCATGGTTTCTTTCTATCAACATTCAAGAACTCGTTGCTGCCCTTCTTACAGCAGCAGCAGCAGCAGCCCAAGTCAATTTCTTTACTGCTCAGGAGAAAACTTTCCACTTGAAAACAAACTGTTCTGCAAAATCTGAGTTAAGACATCACACATATAAAATTAAAGCTGGGGGAACAGCTTCAGAGATTTTTTTTTTCATTACTTCTGATTTTGTAGTGTCTCAGTGACATGAAAATTTACCTTCTTCGTCAGGAACCAACAGCCACTGGATCAGTGCAAACAGAAGCAGAATCACTAAACAAGCCATCCCTATTCCTCTGAATGTGGCAGCAGGACCTGTAATGAGATTTTTTTTTTTCTAAATTGAAAACTTACTTAATAAAATAAAATGAGTCAGCATTATGTCTCCCTGCCTATATATTGCCCATGCAGACTCTTATTAGCTTGTTTCATTATATTTTCCTCCCCCAATGCTTCTTCAACAGGCTTTGCAAAGGATTTTGAACCAACTAATTAGATTCTTATTTGCTCATCGAGAAGCTGTATAATATCAACCTATTCTCTCACAAAGGATTCATTCATCTTACTTATGGATCAGGTTGGACATTTGTTTCCATGATACTAAAAATATCTAGGCATAACATATTTAAGGAATCTGTAACACTGACAGGATGGAGCTGCAGGCACTGTGGTCTGAATGCAGTGGTGACCTTGCTTTGATCAGGGGCCTGGACTGGATTGCTCAGGGTCCTCCCCAGTCTGAGCAGTTCCGTGATTCTGTAGTTCATACAAAGTATAACAATCCTAAAGCATAAATAAGCTTAAAGCTGAAAGTTCGGTAAAACCAGCATCAATAAATTTAAATTTTTCAATGCAATTTTTCCTTACCAAAGTAATTGACCAAAACTCCTCCAACCATGGCTCCGCATCCTCTGCCCAGGCCCAAGTGGAGACCTTGCAGGATTCCCTGGGCCGATGTCCTCAGCTCTGGAGGCACTGCCGCGCTGAGGTACGAAATGCAAGCTGCCCATATCGCTGCGTGGGTGACGCCTGCAGAGAGGAGACATTGTGAGGAGTACCAGGTCCACAGTAAGTGCACTCATCAGCTGGAGCACACAGAGAAAAACTACAAAATCTCAGTGACAAATGTCTGTGAGCACAAATCAGTGTTTGGAAATGGGATACTGGCAACCAAGCCACAGGGAGACAGGACGACTCCTTCTGCACAGCCTGTCAATAGCTCTTTCCCCCTCTAAGATGACCTCGCTTCTCGAGACATGGCCGCTAGGAAGACAAGTCTCTCTGCCAGATTCCTTATGCCTTTGGAATACAGTCCTGATTTTACAAGCTACAGACAATTAAAGCATTGAACCATATCAGAGATAGCAGTGTCATTTCAGAGGCAAGAATTAATTCCCTTCTACCCTTCTCACTCCCAGCATAAACCCACCCACCACCTCTGAGCAAACTCCTCCTGAACTCAACACCAACACGCTCTCCATTCAGCACAGAACGGTGCAGATAAGCACAGCACACCAGCTCCTCGGGGCAGGCCAGAGATGCTGATTTTCACACCTGCTGTTCACTAAGAGCAGAGTCAGCGAGTCCTTCCTCCCGCAGTGACGGCATCCTGTGTGGGACTGCCGCCCCCGCCTCACCCGCTCTGCTTCATCAGCCCCAGCCCCCTGGCACACAGGCCTGGCAGACCCACATTTGGGAACACTCTTTCCTCCTGCAGAGGAAGGAGAGAAGGGAAGGACAGCCCAGAACCCTCAGCATTCACAGACTGGCTGCAGGTGGAGCCCTCGCCTCTGAGCACCTGCCTGGGGCTGCCTCTGTGGAGTGGGGAGTAACAGGACAGGGAAATGCAGGGTTGTGGAGAAGCTGGAAAACAGAACAGTTTTTTAGTTCATCACAGATTAAATAAGCCTGAGCTATTTTGCCACCCTCAGATTGAGTGGGAATGTTGTTTCTCATTTGAGAGGTATTAAAAATAGTCATCACAGCTTACCAATGCCTAAGCTCTACTGTCGTGGTTTTAAAGAAGTGTTGGCACAACTGATGATTCAGTCAACATGCTTCTGTCCCCTAAACTTTAGTTATTAGTGAACAGTTGGACACTCAAGAATTATTTAGACATTTAGGCTGAAGGCTCCTGAGAGCAAAACACACAATTTTGTAATGCACAGAGTAACTTGGGTTGTGTTAGGTGTAAAACAATAAATAGCACACTAGGAAATTGATAGAGTGCAGGTATAGTTAGATGTCCACCAGGGCTGTACAGATCTATTTCATTGCAAATCAAAATTTCTCAGGCCTGGTGTTTGTACAGATGAGAGACTGGGGGTCCTTTGGTAGCATGTAGTACATCACCTTGTTGAAAAAAAAAAAAGCCTGCATTAAGATGAATGTGTATTACCTTACCATTTACAAGTCCAGGCTTAGAAAGTTACAGATTTTCCATGCAAAAAATTAGGAGTTTTAAAAGTCACTGAGGATCTACTTATTTAATGCATATCCATGCACAGATTGCAAATAGCAACCAGAACTGTCTCAAAACCAAGGCAAAACTAATCTAAAATAGGTAGAGTGGTTTGGGTTTAGAGAGTACCTCAATTAACATAAACCATGCAGTTTTATCAGCTATTAGGAGTAAGTAAAGTTTGAAAACCAGGCAAATGAAAAACACATCAGAAATTATTTGAGCTGTCAAGCACAATACCACTGAGTTTGAAAACAAAAGGCCGTAACTTAACCAACAGGTTCTGGGATGTTTTCACCTTTTCTAGGCAGTCTACTTAGAACATAGTGTTCCCAGTTCCTCTGAAAATAAATTCATGCCTTTAAAACAGCTAACTTCACTTGCTTTTAAAGGCACAGCTTTTTCTAAAAGTACGTGTACATTACTAATGTGATTTTTACTATAATAATTTTATTGTAATTATTTATAGAACAGGAACAGTTTTTGCAACAGCCCATATAGGAATTCTGGTCTGGATTACTGATAACAGCAATTAGTTTTAAAAGAAGTTGTTCGCAATATACGTATATATTTTGTGACATTATTTGCTAACACCACTAACCACCATTTCATCATCTGGACTACAGTTTCAACGAGTGTAAAAACCCTGGTGTTACAATGTTTAGCACATTTACAATACTTTATATGCATATAAACCACGACCTGAAGATTTTGGGGTACAAACTTATTTCAAGAGAAATATTTATCATATTTCTGCCAGCAAAAGGCCTGAAGCTCACAGACCATCACTATGTTGCTGGAGCATCAGTAGGAGTTACACTTCTTAGAACAGTCCTTGCTTTGGAGTTTGCCAAGTAACTGCCGAGTGAAAATAGGTTATCAATACCATTTTGTAATTAAAACTGCGGTTATGCAAATTGGTGAGCTATCATAGCTGTTACCAGAGAATCTGCACCATTGCTCTGAACTCTGAAGTTGCAGCTAACTAGCATAGCAAAACTTCATCTGTGAGGTGCAAAAGCAGTAAGATTGCTTGTGTACTCGCAGGCTGATGACATTTACATACACTGCAGGCATTGAGGATGACTTGAAATTTACAGTTATTACAGACTGAGCCTTATTCCTTATGTTCATGCATTGCCTCTGCAAGTCAATACAGCATAGTGGTTCAAAACTCTAAACTAAGAAGAGCATTTAAATCTCCTAATTTACTCCTTTGAGAGTGCAATGCACTTAAACCCATCCGTGTTACAGACAGCAGCTGAGACACAGCTTGGTTCTGGTTACAATCAATAGATGCAGTCTGTGGAGTCATCGTCCAGAAATGTCTCCATGCCCTGCGGCACAGCACAGGGGGATAATCCTGCTTGTGTTGCAAAAACTTATTAAAAAGAAAAATACATCCTTTACAAGAACTCATCTAAAACTTTTGATAGCCTTAAAGCCGCCTGAGCTGATGGAACTAGAATTTACACAGAATTTGAAAGCTTCTTGGAAAAAGGTAATGTATAATTAGAACAAGGACTTTACTGAGGGAATTCAAAGACCTGATGCAGCCATGTGGCCCACATGGCTCCCACGTGTTCTGCACAATCTACTCTTTATTTTGTTTTTAAATACTTCTAATCCTTATACAGGGAAAGCAGCTACAACTCTTACTTCCCTCTGCCAATATGCTCACTTAAAAAGAAGAGCTTCCACCTCACCCAACTTCACTAAGGTGTCACTTCTTATCACTACCAACATACTTGGTGGTTATGTAAGAGAGAAAGCAGAGCCCAAAGAAACAAGTTTGGAAACTGCTGCAAAAGAAATAATGAATCAATGAGAGATGAAAACTCGTAAGAGCAGAAAGAGAAATTAATAAAGGGAGAGAGAAGTCAACAGTACTTCAAAAAATAACCTTGATCTCCCCTTTGGCAACACTGAATGAGATGACAGGACTCTAATAAATGCAGTGGCAGTGGTCAGACACACACACAGGGCACCTGTGGACTCCCTGGAGCCCAGCAAGTGATGTTTGATGCAGGCTGAAAAGTGCACCCACAACACAAAGAGACCTGGGGGGCTGGGGGGTGTGTGTGGGGGGGTTGGTTTGAACTTTCTCATATGCTGACTATAAATAACTGCAAATAGCCAGATGAACCAAGGAGTACATGATTCAGCAATGCCCAAATATGAGAGAGTCTGGCAGATACATTTAGGAGAAAGGATTATTCTGAAGGTCCTTAGGTTTTTTTCTTCAAATTTCAATTACTCAAGATTGTTCCACAGAAAAAAACCCCACCAAAACAGCTCCCGTGCAGCCCTGCTGTAAAGGCAAACCTACATATACTATTCATACTGAAATTTCAAAAGAATAAACCCCACACTCAAAGTAAAAGAAACTTCTTTCTCAGCCATGGCTTACAGGATGCTTCTGGGCACAAACTTATGGCTGCGTTCTTGAGACTGCAAGGTTTTTTTCCTATATTTTGAGTTGGGGTATCTTTAAAACAGGACTACCTACAAGGTACCACCCAAAGCTTTGAAGTCATCATTGGTTTTCCCTAGATGTTTAGGCAGGCAGGAGTAGAACACATTCATTCTTCAGGTTCTTTGTAACATTTTCCTATTTTAACACTTGGTACAAACAATGAAGTATCAATCGACTAGTTGTGGTTCAGGGGGTTTTAATAACAAAATTCAAAAGCTTGCTGTTGTGGCAGTTTTAATACGATAAACTTCTATTAGGTGGGAGGGCAAGGAGGCAGGACCCAAAGACATTTCTTTCTGTGCACAGAGAGATCACAGTGCTCTCTAATGGCACTTTATAACTCAGGTTAAAATCTAGCTTACAAAGACTTCTGTAAATGTAGTAGAAATAGTTAATTTCAATTCAAGTTATGCTGCATATAGAAGAATAAAACTAAGCATAATCTGTTGAAAGCTTTCTAAGTATAACTGTATAAATTCAAAATATTGGCTTAAGACAGATGGTAAAAATCTGTATTCTTCAAATACTGAAGAAACAAAGTAAAATTCATCCCATTTTCCATGGTTTTAAGAAGTGGTACCTGTCACAAAGACAGCAAAAAGGGTCATAAAATCTAAGTTGGAATAATTTATTCTTTAACATTACAATGAGGTCTTGAAGACTTCTTCCACAACAAGATTTGGCAACAGGGCTCAAATTACTTCTCCTAGACCACACCTCTGTCTTTCTACGTACACAGTGAAAGGGCAAGTAACTTAGAGGAGCTCTATTAGCACAGAGAAAGCTACTGAAAGAAATTCCTTTCTAGCTATTAAAACAAAAATTCTTTAATCTGCAAGTACTGAATGAACAATGCCACTGAAAAATGACAAAATATTTCGATATAATGACCCAGTCTATGTTTGGGTTCTTTTAATGGAACCACAACCCTTCACATTTAATGAAGTTCACATTTATCACCAAACAGGATTTGCAGTAGGTGTGTACCCAGCTTGTGCTTCTGTCTCTTTGTTTAGTTAAAGGGTGTATTGGTCTCACACAGTTCTGTTTGAGTCAACAGAGAACTGTGCACAATCAAGTGCACACCCTCCCTTTTGACGTCAAATATTTCCCGAGACAAACAGTAATGGTTTATGTGGTTTTTGAACCTGTGTCTTCTGGCATATTTGTGGCCAAAAAAATACAGAGAAATACCAAATTTTTTACTTAAGCACAGCTCTCTTGAAAACAAGATGAAGAGAAGCAGCTCACGTTATCCTGGAAGGTTATCACCGTGCTGTCTTACCTTGAAGCACTTCCATCGGAAGAACAGTCCAGGCATTTTCCAGATAGGAGATGTAGATGTATCGTGCTGTATTACAGGCAAGACCAATATAAAGCACTCTATGGAAGTAAGGAGAAAAGAGAAGTCAGGATAGTTTGCACATTCCTTTTCTGGCATCTTATCTTAGAATTTACTACTTCAGAAGTTATTTGCATGTGCACAGTTTGCCAGTCTAATGCATTTGTGCAATCCAAAATATATTCTTTAAGTCCTACACCCAAACAAACTCTCCTCTTGCCCACTCCAAACACACATTCAAAATCCTAATAGGAAAAAAATAAAGGGACAGCAGATCCACTGACAATTTAATTAAGCTCTGTAGTTCCATGCCACTCTCTGCATGGGACTATTTCAGGGAGACCGTTTCTAAGTGCATTCCTTTCCAAACACAATCATCTGAAGATTCATTCTGCCATCTGAGTGTAAGCCTGGAGCAGGTTTGTATTAAATGAATTAATTCTACCCCAATTAATATAAGTTTATAGTCCCAGTATCTGCAAACTGTTTAGAACTACTCTAAAACACATCCCACAGAAGCAATATGGTTTATAACAACATGCCTCAGGATAAAACTTAGCCATCCTGCTGAAAAGCAGCAGATGCTGCATCTCAGACTTTAGAAGGGAAAAAAGCTCTTACAACAGTTTTTAAACAATGAAACACAAAGACTATTTGTGCAGTGCATTTCTCACTGCACATTAAATCTGATGACTTTTCCCTTCCAGTTTTCACATTTAGCACAGCTCCCCTCCAGGGTGCTCATTCATCCAACTATCTTGCTCTTATTTTTAGATCGATCTTAGGAAACAAAGACTTCATTCAAAACATGTTTACAGCTAGGAAAGATTCTATTGCAATTTTTAAAGATTTTTTTCCAGGCACAAGGATAATTTAATGCGGCTTCTTGGTTGACCCCTGGTCCGGCAAAGTGAAATAAACGCAATTACTAATAATTAAGGTGAAGCACAGACAACTGTAAAAGGGCTTGTTTATTTTTTGTGCTGCTTCTGTTGCTAGTTATTCTACAAAGGCAGGCAGAAATTTAATTAAGTGGTCCAGAGCCACCGAAAATCTAGAGTGAGGCACAATCATAAAACACAGCATATTGTAAACATTTGAGATCTCCAAATACACATGTTGACAGTGAAAAAAACCATTACCATAGTTTTCATCATGTCAGTGACACCAAAAACGTTTAAAATTATAAAGACAGGTTTGTGCATTTCACAATAACATGAATTTACTTTCAACAAGTTGGGTAAGCTGGCTGGAAGTCACCCCTCCTCGCCCCAGTCACGTCTCAAACCAAGCTCAGCTGTTTCCAGACACATGTGAGGTCTATGAATATTTTGGTTTAAGCTGCCTTTAGGCAACACAAGCCCAAGCATTCATGGAATAAAACATGGGAAGTCATGAAAAAGTTTGCTATTATACAATAAAGAGAACAAGCTTGTTCTTTGTGCCATGCACCATAAATTTCATCTCATCCTTTAATTAATGCCTTCTGTTCCAAACAAACGATTTGGTTACTTTCATAGCCACAACTTACATACGACCATATCTCTGAAGCGTCTTAGGGCACACTGGCAACAAAAGGCAACCAGATACACAAGATCTGCAGGCTCCTGTCTGCATTCCCCTACTAGAAAGGCCCAGGGGGATGCACACTCATGGGGATACAAATATTTGTATCCTTGTTCTTCCTCAGCAGCAGTAGAGATGCACCCAGCTCTCTGTTCAGGGCCTGTTCCTGACAACTTCATTTCACTTTTGTCTAGCAGAAACTTTGTCTGTTCACTAAGAACTTTCTTTGCATCTCAGCTGTTCCCTATCCCAGCCAGACCAGAGATGTGAAGAGGCCACCTCCTGCTTCAGTTTTTCCATCACCACTAACACACTCACTTACCTGTGCTTTCCTGATATGTTACATTTGCAGAAAGATTTGGATTCAGTTTTTAAAAGCAGCAATTTAGTCAATTTCTACCTCTTAATTTGTCAGAATATATACAGAGTTTTAGGTAAATTACAGTTTATGAAGTTTTCTATAATTGTGGTTTGGAAGGGGTACATCACAAAAACTTTTGTGTATTTAGAGTTTTTTCAAAAATGTATTTATAATAATCACTTAAGACTTCTTATCAGACCTAAATGGAAAATTTAACAGATGTTCCTTATGAACCCTATATGGAGTATCCATAGAAACACTGTATTATATTCACAGGTTAAAGCACTGAATCTATATTTATGTTAAGGAGACTAAGCTGTTTACAGCCATGATTACTGGGTTCTCCTTCCCATAAAAACTCACACGTTGAAATTGTGGTCAGACAAACACATTGAAGCTTAACCTCAAGTAGAAGGTTATTTTCAGAGCTCAACATCATCTTCCAGAAGTCACTGGCAGTTATGAGTGATTCTACACAGTGTGCCATTCACCAATGGGGTCTAAGCCAGTTTTGTACACTTTTTTGTCACATAAAAATCATAAAATCATAGAATGCTTTGGGTTGGAAGAGACCTTAAAGATCATCCAGTTCCACCCCATGGGCAGGGACACCTTCTACTAGACCAGGTTGCTCAAATCCTCACCCAGCCTGGCCTTGGACACTTTCAGGGATGAGGCTGCCACAGCTTCTCGGAGCAACCTGGTCCAGCCTCACCACCCCCACAGTAAAGAATTTCTTCCTCATATCCTCTCAAAGAAACACTAGAAGCATGTACAACATAAGAACACATGCACTGCACAAGTGTATGAACAGTGGCCCTAGTGAAGTCAGAAATCGGGCATTTTAATCAGCACGTATTTAATATGGTCATGCTGTACATGCTTGGACAATCATTTGAGTGTTACTTTAAAAAACCCTGTGAAAACAGAAGTGGTTTTGAACTGTTTTAAGGGCCAACACATACAATGGTAGAAACAGAAAGCTTTCACGGCGCTTGAAAGGGGAAACTGAGCTTCTGACATGGTCTAAAGCCTGTTTTCTTTAGTTCTACAAAGGACAGTCAACAGTATTTTATCCTGCTACTGTGACAATGCATTCAATTCTGGTACTCATGCCTGTCTTCAAATAACCAGCACAGGAAAGAAAGATTGAATTATAAACATTTGAATAGATACTGCAGAAAGGCTGTCTACATCTACGAGTTTAACAACCCAGAAGAAAGGAATTTCAAACTATTAAGACAAAACCCCCCATAAAATATCAATCCCAAATGCTTCTATCTAAGATGGTTCCAAGAAGGATATACAGTTGGAGGTCATTAGTTCTTATTAATGGAAAAATTAATATCTCTACTACAATGCAGCATCAGGACATATAGAGAACTATGAAAGAATATGAGGTATGAAGTCCTATAAATTACTCTTTGAAAAAGAAAGAAAGAAAGAAGTCTGCCTCCTTTCAGACACGCTGTGCATTAGACAAAGTTCAGAAAGGACAAGAACACAGGCAACCAGGAGGAGATGTCTCAAACTGTGATGACTCAATACAAGTAAGTATTAGATAACATTAAAATATGAGTAACGTGCATTTCCCAGGTGTGGGTATGAAGAATGCTGTTTCATGGCAAATAGGAACTAATTAACCTTGATCCAATCTTGGCTTTATAGGCTCAACAGCGTAAATTTAAAAAAAAAGGTGTTAATTCCATACTTCATCATTCTTTCCACTGGGCAATGCTGCCATCTCTTCTATTTCATCTTATTCACAACCTTCCAACACTTTGGCTTTTTGTTCTTTCTTTAGTTGAAGTCTAAGCCTGAACTTTGTATTATAATAATATACATTGAAAGAGCATACCCAGGCTATCCTTAGCTATCAAGACTGATCTGTTCTCACCACTCCTCCATCATCATATCCTCCCTCCAGTCTTTGCATGCAAGGTGTCATTTTCTGTTACTAATTATGTCAAATTCAGAGATTAGAAGACTGACTCAAAGTAAAGAGATCCTCCTCCGTTTAAAGAAAGAAACCCACATCTTTTAAATAATCTCTCCAATTACCATGCTTCACTCCTCAAACATTTTTAGTAGAGGTAAAATTAATAAAAAAAAATCATCCCAATAAAGGGAAAACAAACTGCAAAACCACAGAACAGAATGTACAAAAAGAACAATGCAAACCATTTAAAAAATACATTTACATGTCAATGACTGTATGATTATAAACAGGGCTTTTGAAAAGGATATGATAGTGACAACACAGAGCTCTGTGCTCAGATGCACAGAGTACCTGAGTAAATATTAAAAAAACACCTTTATGACTTCATTAACTCTCCCCTCTAGCTTTCTTCCCCAGAACTTTTGCTAAAGAGCAGTGAAAAGATTTACAATACGTGGAAATTAAGTCAATTGTGAATTTAGTAGAAAACAAAGTTCACTAACATTCTGGAAGCAGTCAGTTTCACTTACACAAAGCAAAAGCTACAGGAGGAGCCCTGCAGCCATCTCACTTCAGTAGCTGCAAAAAAAGGAGAGCAAGCCCTGAACTGGTAAGTGACACTGCCAGGCTGCAACCTCATTCTGCCAACACCCAGAGTCTGATTACCAGGGCATGTGCACACGAGGTGCTCACCTCATTTCCTCATCTCATCCTTCTCCCCTCTCAGCCTGCAACTGACACCTCTCCAGGCTACTGTACTGACAAGGAACTGCCCTGCAAGGGGAAACAGGCTAAAGCAAGAGGTGTCCAGAATGCTGCCACTCACAGGAAAAACCCTGCAAAATTAATGGTATTTGTATGTCAAAACAGACAACCCTTGAGTGGGTGGCAATTTGTAAAGATCTCAGAGCAGTGCATCAGGGAGCTAGGATGTCTTCTGGAACCATCTGCAAAAGGTTACCATGCCAGGCAAAAAGCACATACATATTAACACACACTTCAAACATGAGGAAGTGTTTCAGAGCATTTTCAAGTCCTAAAATAATAAAAACTCCATCACATGAGCCATGTAACTGAACACGACCTGCAATTTAAAAAAAAAAAAGGATTAGCTTGAATTTCACTTTGCAACACAAGGCTGAGCCTGAGAATTGTAATTTTTTTTGTACAACTCTTTAATGATTGCTACCATCTTACCTGATGTGACCAACCAATTCAATGAGTTTGTGGCTGAAGAAGTAGGCAGTCAGCTCAGACACGTGACTGAGCACAGAACAAACTCCGAAGAGAGTGGTGGTGCCATTCAAGTCTTCCAAGTGCCAGTACAGAAAGGTGAACACAAAGCCATATCCAAACCCCATGAACCACGCCACAAAGAGCACGGAGCCGTACTGGATACTACACAGCAGTTTTATTAGGTCCCAAAAACTGAAAGACTGTGACTGGCTCATACTGGTAGGAGTGTTATCCGAGGACTCATTGGAGGTATTTCTGTCCCCCTGTGAGATTTCTGCCTCTTGTCTCTTATTTTCATCTTGTTTGAAGTGTGCATAATGAAATCGAAACTGAGTGGCCACAATTAACGCCATTGTCATCAGGACACCAAAAACGATGAAAACGATCCTGTAGTTCTTGTACTCAGGCGCTTTACACCCCTGGCCTTCAATGCTAACTTCTGTATGGGTATAGTCAATGCCAATTCCCACGGAGAGCATGGCCAGCCCCCAGCCCAGAGACCCCCACATACGCTGCAATCCATACCGGTCCCTGTGTTTGCCAAGGTACTGCAGAGTTATGGTGTCCACAATGGTAACAGAGGAAGCACTGAAAAATTCTCCTATTATGACAACCAGCAGAATGAGTAGAAAGATAGCCTCTACTTCTTGTTGATCATAAATGAGCACAGCTTGGTCAGAATGTGTTGGCTTTGTGGTGGTGGCAGTGGGGGTGGTACTCGGAGTCACATTCCCTGGTGAGGCTGGGCCAGTGGTGAAGTTTTTCAAAACCAAATGGGTACTGTTTTCCAAGATAAAATCCACATCACTGCTCTTTGTAGGCAACAGTAATGTTACGTCAGGATTAGCTGTGGCTGTTGTTTCCAAAGTGACTGGACTGGAAGTGAGCAGGTCTCTCTTCCCACGAACTTTGGGGGATGCAGGATGCACTGTGGTGAGTGGAGGAGACATCGAGGCATTTTGTGAAACTGTTGTTGAAAGGATGCTTGCGTTGGTGGGATGTGTTGGGGGCAGGCCCTTTGGTACACATCTTAAGGTGGCTGGTCTCACAAATCCAATCCCCAGGTTAAATAAAACCCAGCATAAAAGTGAAAACAGGAGGACGATCTTGCCTTTCTTGAAGCGATCTGCTACCACTCCCCAGAAGGGAGCACTGCAAAACTCAATGAAGTACCTGATGCCCACCAGAAGTCCGCTCTGACTGGGTGACATACCCAGCTGCTTGTAATACACAGGCAGCAAGGGGTAGAGAGAGCCGTATGCAGAATAGAAGAAAAAATAAAAGACCTTTGAGATCAGCAGATCATTGTTTATTTTGACACAGTGCTTTTCTAACCAATCCAGCTCTTCATCTGGGACAGTGGTTGTCTCCGTCGATGGGGATTCATTACTGGGTGGCAAGTCTTGATCCTTGGAAACGCCATTAAAAGGATCAGCAAGCACATACTTTCTCTTCTGTTCTTCTTCATCATCGGTTAGGATGGCAACCTTATCATCAGCTGCCATGGTTTACCACAGCATCCAATACCTGGAGGGCTCTCAAGGAACCAGGGCTACCCTGCGGACAAATAAAACATAACATGGTTAAGGCACCACATGGGAACAGACCTGCAAGGCCAGCCACCAAGAACAAAGACAGTTTCTTTTTTGTAAGTGACATTCCTGAGCAATAAATGTAGTATCAGGGTGGGGAAGACCATTTGTCTAGACCAGTGGTACATGGTATAAATAAAATAGAAATAAAAATGTGTTTTATGATCAATTCTGTGAAGTTCTCCCAACAGCAGTTTTAATATTGTGCAATAAAACATCTTTTATGTTTAAGAGAGAGAATAATTTAGATATTTGAAGTCACTGTGGCAATTAAGTGCTAGCTTTTGCAAGTCTCTTCTTTCAAGTTTCTGCCCCAAGGCTAACTGCTTTATTTTCAGTATTCCCTACTATTCCAAACAATAGTCATGATTTTGTAATTAAACAATGCAGCCACATCTACATCTTTTTAATCATGAAAACAAATTATTATCCAAAGCCTCATGATAGCCTTCAAAAGGTTCATCAGTCTCCTCTCCAAACACGATTTTCTAAGCACTCCACAACCACAGCAGAAATTGATGGGAGGCTTGAGTTCCTCAGCTGAAAGGCAAGAGAAGTGCGAATTAAGATGGGACTTTAAGATTGAAATTAGGGCAACAATCTCAAAAACATCAAAGACCTGACAGCAAAGAAACACAGAACAGGCCCTACCATGCTATCTATCTTCAAGCCAAATTCTGAAACTGAAGAAAGGTGGATTGGGAGATAACTGCACTGCAGCTGCCCACATTTACTCTTTGCAGAAGTAGAAGACTACAAAGCTGACAAGCAACACTGAAAAATAAATTCACCAGCTCTTAAGAATTTGAGCTGACCAACCAGCTTTCACGTTTAAAAACCAATAATCCGTTCCAATAAGCTAGGCTGGCTAAGAAAAGCTTCCCCTTCAAGGAATAAAAAACAGCTCTGCCAGCAGGATATCAGTTCAAAATCATTATTAGAAAACCTTGCTGTGTTAGTAGCTATAAATTTAACCCAGGAAGGTTAGCTCATGGGATTAGTGTTACTATCACACAGGAACCTTCTGAAGGACCAGGATTTGGAAAGAGCATTTTATTTCAGAAGAACTAGAAATTTCTCCAAGAGCACCCAATTTATGATCTGGACCTTCTCTAGAAATGTGAAGTTGGACATCATGATCCTGATGAGTCCTTTCCAACTCAGGACAATGTATGAGTAATTTTTTGCAGGCCTGCACATTATTCAAAGTAAAATAGTACAATGAAATCAGTTTTTCACAGCTCAAGTGAAAGCACAATATCATCCCCTTAAAATTAGTCATGCATTGATATATTCAGTGCCTTTAAATTAATTAATTCAGCATTATTTAAATACTGACAAGGGATTTGCAAACTGATACAAGGCTAATAACTAACATTCACTGGTATGTAAATTGTTTCTTATTGATTCAAAATACACATAATAGCTGACAGAACAAGCCAGAGATACTTCTGAAAACAACAGTTCATTAAAATAATCTAAGCCTTACATAGTTCAGAGGTAGACAAGTCTAAAAACACCATCATTAAACTCATAAGGTTTTTGTATGTTTTTCGCTTTTAAATGTCATTTCCATGGGATACTATCTACGAGGATCTCTGGTTTCACTCAGGGGGAAAAGGCTGCATAAAAATCTTGGAACCTTAAGTATTCAAGGTTAGAAGTTAGTAAAACCAATACCAGCACATACACACAGACGTAGGTTTTTTTCTTCAGTGGCAATCAGATGAAATTTTTTAAAAAGTATTTCAAGTGTCTAAAGATTAGACAGTCCTAATGAAGTTGTTAGACCCATCAAAGGTGAAAGCACATTTTTCTGCTCTTACTTGCTACCATCAAAAGCCACATGAACCAAAAACCAGCAGTTGTCTAGTGAGCTCCTGCAATTTTTCGTTCAGCCAGCCACATGAACCTGACAGCTGGAAGGACTGTGGGTTTTCTACTCATTTCTATATCCAGAAAACAAGCCCTTCTAATGAGTAAATTAGATCAGTCATCACCTGTGCTCTTATTTTCTTTATGCCACGCCTTGCTTTGACAACAAAGACTCCAGAACTAGTGCAGGGCCCCACTTATGTCAAGGGGATGTAACTGAGCTTTCAGTTTATGCTCATCTGTTTACAGCATCTTGCTTAGTAGCTCCATCTGAGCTTGAAAGCATTTAATTCTGAACAATGGATTGCCTCCATTTTAACCATATGGATATTTTAGGACAACTTCTTTGCAAGGATACGACTTGAAATTATCCTGATTTAAACAAGGCAGCCATATTCCTCATTCCTATACATGAGCTGTGAACCATCTGGTTGCACATAAATTACACAAAAGGCTTTTAGAGCAATTGGTATTCAATCTTCTTTTAATTTAGTTTTCCTTTTCTATTGAAGTTGAATAATTTTGTATGTTGTATGAATAGTGGGTATATTCCAAATTATTATACTGTTAATCTTTAAACACTTCAGCTGCTGCATATTCTTCCCCCGTCCATAATTTTTATTGGCCTCAGCATCCATCTTCTTCTAACACATTGTGTGCAAGGATTAACCCAAAAGATCCACTTGTGGTATTCTTACTAAAAGATCTTGGGCTAGAATGCTATGAAAAGTATATTTCATAATAATTTCAGTGAATTATTTTCCCACACTGAGAGTGTTTTATTGAATATTATTAGTAACACAGAATATATTCTTCAGAAATACAACAGCATCGAGACTGGTAGGAGCCATATGGTGTTCTTTAATGTTTTGATCGCTAGTTTGTTTAGGAGTCAGATTTTTGAATATGGTATTTAGCAATTTTTAAAATTCTAAAAATAAATGACTGAAAGTGACAAAATGAACAAAGTGGTATTGTTACTCAAAAATCTAAAAAAAAGTCCCCATCTACGGGGCTTTCCTTCTACTGGCAAAAAAAACCCCGTGCCAGTCAGAGACTGCATGTGCAGCAAACCAAACAGATGGAAAAACAACATACTTCTGAGTGAGAAAAGGCTAGTGATCTGCTGGTTATTTTAGCCATAGCCTTCAAATACTTCTATCTTCACTTTGTAAAAACGTTTTCTGACCACAAGACAGCAGGAGAACAGAAGATGACAAGCACTACCAGCAAGTTCAAAATGAACATCAGTGAACAGGTGCGAGGAAGGAAGATTCAGAGAGTAAACAGACTGGATTTCAGAGTGAATATAAACTTTAACTCATTCGAGGCTGAAGAGAGCATAAAGGTTTGGTAGGGGCCTGTTGAATGTCATCAGTTCAGCCAGGACAAGCAAGATCAGAGAGGTTTCTGAGTGGTACCATCACTCTAAAAGTCAGCAGGAACCGGAAACTACTTTCCCCAAACTTAGGGAAGCGCACAGACACGCAGCAAAGCCCTAGCACGCAAATTGGAAGGAACTTGTGCAAGGATACTGAGAAAGCCTCGCAAAGGGAAATGGAAGAGTGAGAGGAGGATGACAGAGCATCAGATGTATATCACAAGAAAGCACTTCAGTCCTCCAACAAACAAGCTTTTATCTTTTTACGTTTTCACACCACTACACACAACTTGTAACAGGGAACCACATCTTTGCTCCCTCACCATCCCACCACCCCTCATGACTACAATGGAAGAAGACCTCACTGAAACCTGAAGTGTTTATTCCCCCCACAATCCATGATCCCCTCGTACCAGCCCAGGAGCGTGCATCCCTCACAGCTGCACGGGAAGCTCTCAGCCCACCCGGCTCCCTCAGGCTGGGGATTATTCTGCAGGATCATGCGTACTCTGAGCCTCTTTATGCACAAGAGCATGTGCTTCTCTTCAGATACAAAGAATGCATTTGTTAGCCACAAGGTTATTCTCCCATTAAGATTTGCACAGGCAGGACTTTTTTGTTACATAAGTAGAGTCTATTATTTTTTCTAAGTTTCCTGATATAGATTCCTGCTGCCTGGTTTTATACCTATTCCTCCAGCAAGTCAAAATCCACTTTCAAACCCTCACATCCACGACACACTTTTTATCCAGTCATCTTCTGTAAACAGCTACAGCAACTTCCCTGCAGCCTTGTATCTTTGAGCAACTATCTGAGGAATGGAAGGAAAAACATTTGTCCCAAGGAATTCAGTGATGACAGTGCAGTGGTCATTTTAGTAACAGTAACAAGGCTCTTTGGCAGGTAGGTAGAAAGAGGCAAATATGGGTATTCTACATTTCGTTAAGTATCCTCTTGGCATTCTTGCCTTTTTTATTTCTTAAATCGATCCTCATTTACTTTAGCTCTCCTAATAATTAAGAGGATTTCAAGATCTGAAAGGACAAAAAGTTAATCTATTCAAGTCAACCTGACATTAGCCGAAGTAAATTGTAACAAGGAAAATAATAATTTAGTATACTAAAACCTCAGCTCTTCCCTTGGAGTAATTTCTTAAAACTCTGTGAACAAACCCACCCCACTCTGTACTGTACCTTAGGGGGGGGAAAAAACCCCAAACTGGCAATCAACAGATCAGTCTGGGGTAGCAAATCCCTAAACTTCTCAGGGAAAATACTACGGCACTTACAGTGCCAGGCATTGGAACTTCACTTGGACACCAAGGGAAACCTAGATTTGAGGTGAAGGAGTACTGTTGTTTTAAAATAAAGGTTAATTCAGCATAAATATTACATACACTAGGCTTTAGGAATTGAAGTATAATTAAGACTTACAAAGCAGATCCTCAAAATCTGGGTTTGGACGTATACGAATGCTAAAAGACAAACAAGTATAAAAAACCCCGTGACAGTACATCAGGAGACAGTGCAAATGATCTAGAGGCTTAACCCATGAAATACCTAACAAAATGGCTCACAGTAGAAAATTTGTATTTATACAGTCTTAGAAAACATACTCTAAGAGTAGAACTTTGAAACAAGAACCACCACTCTCTAAACCAACATGCAGCTGTAAGAACAGAGCAGACTAGCTTGCTGTTTGTAATGTGTGCATAAATCAAAGCCAGGCAGCATGGCACCACATCTTTTTTTACCCCTTCCAGATTTTCACTGACTAGAAAACTGACTTTGTAGCTAATACATTAAATTCCACATCAAGTCCTCATACAAACATCTTTAAATCTGCTAATAGACAACACGTTTCTTCAAAAATATTCTTTTTTTCCAGTCACTAATTACTGTTTCATTCAGAACAGGTCTGTGCTAGTGAAGTAGACTTCAAAACTATCCATCTTCCAAAGAAAGTTCACCTCACTCATCCCCCAGCTGGTGAAACTGCCACAAGTGCATCCATCATACTGCTCATGCACACTACCTCCTCCTCAGCCCCCCTTGTCTCATTGATCTGAGACTCGAAACCTTCAGATCAGAGACTTTATGCTGCAGTATCTGTGCAGCATCTCCAGCGCCAAGCCCTGCATCGTGCAGGCCTACAAGGCATCACTGCAAGAGACATAAATAATAGACCATATTTTCCAGTTTCAAGCAAGTTTCATCCCTACGGAGCAGCCTGGTGCTGCGCCTATGCCAAAAAGGAGAATGTTATGCAAACAACTTACGTCACGACAGAGGAGTGCCTAGACTTCATCTGCTCTTGCTTCACATTCCCAAACCTCTCCCAGGTAAGCCAACCTCCAGGCGGAGCCCTTGGAGGGGCTGTTCCCTGCCAAGCCATACAGACCAGCTCCCACAGGCTGACACACCTGCCCATCATTCCCTGCCGTCCAAAGGTAAGCAGCTCCTCCTCAGAGGCCCCAGCAGGAACGCCTTACTCTTAATTTATAAAACCAGTAAAAGTCGCATATAGTGAATTAACCTGGTGCTGGGAAATGTATTTGTTTCAAGTCTGAAGCAAGATACAAGTGTCATAACATTAACCACTACAATTATGGTTTCCATGAATTGAAAGCACCTCATTCTAAAGCACTTAACTCTTAAAATTGCTTTATTTTGTGTCGCTGATATGCACTTACTTAATGTGCTGGTCTGGTACGTTTTTCTGCTTCTTCAATACGCATATAAAAACCCTACACACTGAAACATTTGGTCAATTAGACTGAGAGGCAAAAGTATGTCTGAAGTATGTCAAGATCAGGTTTGTAATAGGTTTAATGCATTTTATGATGGGTCTGATGGCCAAGGTGTTACAGTAGTGGAAAAGAACACTATCAGATCCTCCTCTGTTAAAGAAAAACCATTAAACTCACACCTTAGGACTCCTGCTTTCCAATCTTGCTTTCCATCTACTACCTGCACATTAAAATGTCCCAGTAGACTCCATGTGTCACACAGTTTATTTTTTTGTCAGAATTAGTCTCCAGTTTTTTCAACCAGTCTTCAATTTGCCAGCTATGTACCCACACTGCCAAGGTTTACACTCGAGTAATTATGGTACATAACGAGTGTGCTCTTCAACTACAGACAAGACAAGTGCCTAGAGCTCTAGGACTCCGGGAGCACACAGCAGCCAGTACTGGGAAGGGACAGGCACCCAGTTGCCCCACTAAGCCTGGCAGGAGCAGTGGTCTCTTCCTGTCAATTCCCAACCTCAGGGACCAACTGTCACCAGCGCACACTTTCCCACATTGCTAAATAAACTCAGGCCCACTGTGCTGCAGCTGAAGACTGAGATGAATTTGAGGTTGTGCGCTTGACCAGCCACATCAGTGATCAGCCACAGCTTCCTCGTGTTAGCTCCTCACGTCCTCAGCTTTTGCTTTCATCCTCTCTCACTTCACTTGTTTGATATTTTTTTTAGTCGTAGTCAGGATTTTTCCTGGGTTTATGGCTGCTATCAAAACCACAATGCTTAAAGAGAGAATTGTTTTATTTTCCCCTATTCCCCAGTGGGTCTTTGGGAAATAAAAACAATAAAGTAAATTTCACCTCTGTCCACTACTATTTCTATCCAGAGGAAAAAAGAATACCAAAAAAAAAAAATATAGCCAAGCTAGAAAACCAGCATTTTACAGTCTCTTTCCTTGGACATTACTAAACAGAGTGGACAGCAAGACCCAACATATTTCAGTAACATAAATGTTTGGGGCAAGTTTCTACTGAAATACTTCAGTGTTATGTTCATACAGCCATTACCCTCTCCCCTAGACCCCAAAACTGCACTTTTCATCAACACATTTAAAAAGAGCCCACTGTTTAAACTTCAGACCTGCTGAGCAGAAGTGGCTTTTGAACTCCATCTAATTTGAACAGAGCAGGCACTCGTAGCAGCTACGGCACCTCCTTCACTGATTCCCTAAACCACCTTCTACTCCTGCGCTTGTTTCCATAAACAGAGGAACAACTGACACCCCGCTCACTGAAGCCCCTGGTACGTTAAGGATGCAGGGGCTCTGGAGCCGAGTGACAGCCGTACGTGACGCCACGCCTGGCTGCTGGCGGCAGGGAGAAGTGCGGGGATGGCTGTGCAGGAGCTCCCGCGGGACGCGGCCGGAGCAGCGCCGGGCAGAGCAGGGGGCTCCAGGCCGATGGCTCGGCCGCACCGCGCTCCAACCGGGG